>JBBPBX010016907.1:0-14927 GCA_038048925.1 Garcialebias charrua | reverse complement strand
TAGTAAGACTGAGTTTAGAGCTTTTAAAGCTTTGTGTGAGTGTGAGTTTGGGCATCAAGATTAAAGAGGTGGATTACAGGGAGGAGGACACTAGATGGACAGAGAAGAAGGAAGGGGACAATTATTTCTGCTCGTGTTAGAGCTCGGGTCAGTCAAGTGTCACTCAAGTTACTTCTGCATAATTTGAGGGCAGAGTATGATAAATCTTTGATCTTTGACTACTGATGGCTGGAAATCAGCTCCACCTGACTGGTCTAAAGACTTTACGACTCTGAAACACAACAGTTTAGCTCTGTTAAAAACCATTAAAGTCAGTCCATGTCTGAGGAGAGCTTCTTGTTTGTTAGGCAGCAGCCTCCTGTCCTGGCCGTCAGCAGTTTTCTCAGGTGCTGTTTCAGTTCGCAGGCTGCTACCACCTGCCAGTCACGATGACCGTCTTTCACATGCAGGATGAACAGCTTGATCACAGCAAGGAGGTCCCTAAATGTACCGGAAAGACTGAAGAGGAAATCAAGGCAGCTTTGCACAATATTTTGGCTCAAACATCAATGTGGTTGGAAATTAAATTAGTTTTTTCTACATTTAACTCTATTCTGATTTCAAACTTCATTAGTTACAGTTCATACACCAAAGGGTGTTTGTATTGTAAAGCTTTAAAATTGTGCTTTTGTTGGACAGGAGCCTGGACAGAAGATGACTTTCACATGCTCAGGCTTTAACCCTGTGCATGCGTGTGTGCTTATATCTACGCCAACCTTTAACTGTAAAGGCCTGTGGTAGTGTTTTTTGTTTTGTTAAATAATCTATGTTAGTTTTTTTATTTCAAGTTAATGTGGATTTCACATTCATTAAATGTTTTTTCATTAACGCTGCATTTTAAATTAACACTTTAATCAATGTTTATCTGTATTGAGTGGAATATAATTTGAAATTAGGACTAGAAAGTCAAAGATAAATTTAAAAGTGTGAAATCTGTCACAGAATTAACATCACAAAGTGTTTAAAAAAAATCAGCAATGTGTTTAGCCTGCAGCATTAATGTGCACTAGCCCTGACCCCTTTATATGATATAATCAATGTTGAATCTCAAACATTGCCAGTCTTTGGGCACGCAGGCTGTGACTTCTAGTCTGCTAATTAAAAAGGTGGTGAAACTGAAAATAGCTTTGGTACTTGGTGTTTTTTTCCATTAAGCTGGCACATTTGAGGAATGTGGGAAACCCAGTCCAGACGCTGATGTAGTTTGTCTTATTGAGTTTGTTCAAGACACAATGCAGCTGTGTTTCAGCAGGTCTGTGGCTCTCACTTCAGACTTCAGTAGTGTTGTGATAAGGCACAGCAGAAGCCAAAAATCACACAAAGTGGTTTTGTGTTTGTGTAACGTGGGAGCTGGACAGGCTGGAATTCACCGTGACAACATCGGGGCCACACACCAACCCATCAACTTCCTTTGACCAGGGCAAATGGGGTGCAGCGCCCAACACATGTTGGGTTTGTTGTTTGTACCTTCGGTCTCGCAGGTGATCGCTTGTGAGACTTTTGCAGCACATCAGTCCAAATACATTTTCCTAGCACTTGTTTCATGCTGGATGCTAATTATTCAGTGGGATCTTTGGTTTATTTGTGATCCAACAGCTGTTTGCTCAGTTATTTGGAAATAACTTTCTTGTTCTTGTTTTGAAAAATGAGTGAAAATAAACAGTTCAAATCACAATGGTCCAACCTTCTGCCAGAAGTAGTCAAATAAACCACAATTACTTAGTTTAGATGAAAACAGGCTTTCTATTATTGCTTTTGAAGTGTATTTAGCTGATTTTGGATAATCTGCTTGATGTGATACTCTATTGTTTTATCATTTAATGTTACAGTTTGTACTACTGTTAATGATGGAGATCAGACATCTCAGCAGATTTCAAGCAGCCCTTCACAAACACTCCAGATGTAGAATAAAAAGTGTTATGCTTATTCTAAGCATTTCCCCATTCTTATTCTTTGTGCGTCCATGTTGTAAACCTCTCCTGAGGAATCAACTAAATGGAAAAATAAATTGCTCTAGTGATCTGGGACATATTTTGAGGCAGTTGGAAATCACACACTCTGCAGGCCAGCTTGAGTTCACTGGGGTTAGAGTACACAGAGCCAAGTTAATCCACAGGTGACAGTTTTATTGCACAAAACTACCCAAGTGAGAGCTTCCGCTTAGGCCTGTCACGATAACAAATTTTGCTGCATGGGCGATTGTCTCAGAAATTATTGCAATAAATGATAATGTTTGAAATTTGACAATAATTGGTAATTATTGTCAAATATAAGAAGAAATGTTGTTTAGTTTTTATGTAATACCAGTTTTTCACCACTGGATGGCAGTATAAGACTGCTTGAACTGAAGGATGGATAGTGAGGGAGCGAGCAGCGTGTCTCTTTGAGGAAAAATGGGAGGGAGGCCCCTTGACGTGACATGGGCTGTCTCTCGCTCCTGTTTTTCGGTTCTCAAAATGGCAGACACTGGGTATGGTTTGAGCTCTTTAGCGTAGCATTTGTCACACAAAGCTTTTAATAAAAATTTAAAAAAATTCTCAGCTTTTTGTAGCCTGGCCCTCGCCTTCCTGCACAGCTCCGCTCAATTCTCATTTCCCTTCACTTCACAGTCTGGGACTGCCCCCATCCACAAGGATTTCTCCGGTAGATTTTTGTTCGGACCAATCAGAGAAGAGAAGGGGCGGAGTTTTGAATGACGTCGATTCCATGCGCAGTTATCTATCTGTAGTTTTTTTTAACAATGGCGGAAGAAGTGAAGGAAGCTATTCGGTCTGTGTTGAGAAGCCTTCCAAATATTGAAATGTTAAAGTCGGAGCAAGAAGAATGTTTATTAAATTTTATTGCTGGCAAAGACGTCGTGGCCCTACTCCCCACGGGATTTGGCAAAAGTCTAATTTTCCAGTTGGCTCCGTTAATATCGAAGGAGGTGGCTAGGCTAAATGCTAAAGAAGCAAACCCCATCGTGATCGTCGTTTCACCTCTTCTTGCCCTAATGGAGGATCAAATCAAGGAGGCACAGAAATTAGGAGTAAGTGCTGGGCAGCTCGGTGTGAACAAAGACTGTGACATTTTGCAAGGACGCTTCAGCCTGGTCTTCGGGAGCCCTGAGTCTTGGCTGCTCAATGCTAAGTGGCGACGGATGCTAAGCTCGTCTGTGTACCAGAACAACATCATTGGCATCGTGGTGGATGAGGTTCACGTTATGTACAAATGGTAAGCAAGCATTTAAAAAAATGTAATTAAGACTGCCTTTGCATTCCCAACATTGTCACTTTTAGTTATTCTACATGGTATGATTTAAAACCTGCACATTTTGCTGTCCACTTGCAGGGGAGAATCATCCAAGGGTGAGTCACCATTTCGAGAGAGTTTTAGCAAGCTTGGAGAATTGAGATCTATCACCAAGGAGGGTGAGTTGACCAAACTTATCTCTATTTTAGGTGCTTGAAATCTAGCAGAACGACTTGAAATGTAAACTGTTATTGTGAGAATTGTCTTTTAATAAAAGATAGAAAATACATTTGTTTTTAATTATTTTTGCTCCTAAATGCTGAAATATATGCAACGGCAACAAAGACAGTCAAAACAAATAGTGTCTGTGTATATTTATAATTTGACACAAATAAATGGATGGTATATAAATGTCTGTGCATGTGTATTTGAGCAATAAAAAGACGATTTACAATCAGTGACTATAAATTGTTCAAAAGCTGACTGCAGAGTCAAACAGATGTTTTCGAAAAGGAGTAAAGCTGATAAAACATCAGCATTTTTTGCACATCAAATTAAATATGCTGTCTGTGTTAACACAACACACTAATAGCACATGATGAGATAGTGATCTTATGTAAAATTTTATAAAACTTTAAAAAAAAAGTGCAAAAATGGACCTATGTGCGATGGTTAAAGAGTCATCTGGACACAGTTCATTACTAAATGTGATGCTCATGAAGTTTTCACTAGTGTGACGTATTACACAACACAACTTTTTTTTTTGTATGATCATGTGTTTATTTTGTAATTTTCTCTGTTTAACAGGAACACCAATCTTGGCACTGACTGCTTCTGCTGACATCAAGTCAAGAAACCGCGTCACTCGACTTCTTCATATGGACAATGCCATTCAGATAATCACCAGCCCCAACAAGGAAAACATCCGTCTTGGATTGTGCAAGGTGCACATCAATGAACTAAGCTGCTTTGACTGGCTTGTGAAACTTGTAAAGGACAAGGGGTCAACCATGCAACCTGTACTTATATATTGCCAAACGTTAAAAACAGTGGGGAGAGTTTTTTCATACTTAAAAGCTGAACTTCAAGACTACGCCTGGGTAAACTGTGATCATGATCATAAAAAGGAAAACCTACTAATTGGTATGTTCCACAGCAAGACACTCCCACAAAACAAGGACCGAGTGTTGTCTTCACTGGGAGGGGAAGGTAATTGCCGTGTAGTTGTTGCAACTACAGCCTTGGGAATGGGAATGAATTTTCCTAATGTTTCACATGTGGTGATGTATGGTATTCCTGGTGACTTAGAGTCCATAATACAACAGGTGGGCAGGGCTGGAAGAAATGGTCAGCCATCTCATGCCATCATATACAACACAGGACATTTATTTAAGGTGGAGGAAGAGGTAAAGCAGCTGCTGACGGCAGGCAAAACCAAATGTTTCAGAAAAGAGCTGTATTCACATTTTGAAGCTGAAGCCAGCCATCTAGAACCAGGTCATCGCTGTTGCACCTACTGTCACACTATCTGCTCTTGTACATCGAGCACATGCACTGAACCCCCCCCAGATTATGAACAGATTCAGAAAAAAAATGCTATTTGCAGATCTAGGAATGTGACAGCAGAGGACAGGTCTTTGATTGCAGATCTGCTCCAGAGTTACAGGGCCAGTCTAATCACTTCATCAAATAGACTCTTCACCTCACATGAAGCATGCACTGGTTTCAGTCAACAACTGGTGGACTCTGTGTTGAATCATTGTCAATATATATTTCACCTGTCATACATAATTGACAATCTTCCTGTATTCTGTTTAGACCATGCTAAAGAAATATTTTCTATCATTAGTGATGTGTTTGAAGATGTTGATGTTGATCAACAGTCTGATTCGGTAGGGAATTTCATTGAGCCAGATTTGTATTATGGTAATTACTTCGACAAAGCTGATGATGATGATGATGATGATGCATCCAGGAGCCATGCCACTAGCTCAGAGTCAGAGCTGTAAATTGTTGGGATTTTTTTTTTTGCTTTGTTTTTTTTTTTTTGAATGTCCAGAGGACCAGACTTAGCTTTTTTAGATGTTGGGATTACTGTTTTTAGTTCTGTGTGTACTCATGATGGTACACATTTGTACATATTGTCTGAATTTATTTATTGTCAATTACCTTAACAAGACTGTTAATAAATGTGCTACTTGATATTTAAAAAATAAGTCTGTTGTAACTTCATTTTGGAATAAGACAAAAAAAAATTAAGATTAGACTTCTGAAAATTGTGTAATGACAGCAGTAAAAATAACAGATATATAATTAAAAATATTACTTTATTAATAAGCATAAGAAAATAAAAGTATACCATAGCATCCATACAGTAAAAAATACTCTTGTTCATACTAATCTAGTTACACAACAAATACCAAACTTGACAGTAGCTTTGAGATGGTCACTGTAACTGAAACTTCAACAAATGAAACTATTTTTGACAAATTTAGGCCAACTGTTACATTGCTTCGTTTCAGAGTACTGTACAGTATTGTGAGGTATGCAAATGATTGTGGAGTTGGGAGAAGGATGCTAAAGTAACCATGACGCAAAAAAGTTACATTGTCAGTGCATAAATAATATGAGGTACATGGTAAAGTAGCCTGGTTAAAACCAGACCCTTGTCCTTCACAGGCTAATGGTAAAGAGGCTACACAGTAGCAACAAGATCTTTTCAGTATGAGAACTATCAGTGCAATGTAACAGTAAAAACTTTCAAAAATTAAGAAATAATAAAAATGCACAACAAAAAATACACAGTGTAAAGGCAGTATTAATAAAGTATTGAAATTGTGTAGACAGTAAAATAAAGTGGCAATATGATTCACATTTTTTGGGATTTGAATCTAAAAAAGTAACCTTCAGAGAGAGGGTTTAAGTAATAACATTGTTACTACGTTATAATGTGTACAGGAACGGTATCACGCATGTTTTCCAACAAGATGTGTAGCAGGGCCATGAAAGAAACTGAATAACACGTTTAGCAACATTTTTGTTTATAAGGGTAATTACTGCACAGAAATGAATATAATCTCAATGACGTAAAATATGAATTTACATACAAAATTAACCCCTAGTCCAAGTACACATATGATCGAACTTTAGGCTTGTACCATTACAAACACAAGATACATATTAAAGTGGTGCAGCCCTCCACTCTTTGAGCTTTGCACGCATCCACTGACATAAGTCCTCGTAATTTAGCCTGTACAGAATGTTGCGGTTGAAGTTGGGGAATGCAAGGAAGTGTCTTCCTGGTTGGTATTTGAAGACTTCCGTCTTCCTGAACACCTGCAACAAGGTTAAAATGTCATTTGTCATATCAGCTGCATGGTGGGTGCCAACAGGCCGGGATAACTGCAGCTCTCTGTCTGCTGTTTCCATCATGGTTTTTAAAACACCAACAGACCTGCTAACCCTGTCAGCTGTGTCATTTGTCAGATTGGTGCCTTTGTTCCTCAGAAATGATTTTAGGAAGTTATTGAGATGCTCAAGGTGCAGATCCAGTGGAATGTTTTTTCCTTTGCCCCCCCTGCCATTCCAGAATCTGTTCCAAATTACATCATGTGCAACCTGAGGGGACAAAGTGTCATTGACTTGGACTGTTAATAGCAAAGTGCTATATGCATATTTAGTGTGCCTGTAAGCTTTGAAGATAAGCAGTGCCACCTTATAAAGCCTAATCAAACGCTCCCCATCTCCCTCTTTTACTGCATCCAACATGTCCCATAGCAGAAATCCAAAGAAAAGCCTGGCCTCAGTGTGTTGCTTTTTGTGGTCTGCCACACTAAAGGAAGCAGTCTCAGCAGGTGGCACAGATGGCATGACAAGATGGTGAACTTTGTTTTCATGGTTCTCTCTGCTCTTTTTGTTGATGTACACTCTACTACAACCAGGCTGACGGCAAGGAAGCTTCTCCTTTCCAGTGTGTTGTGGTGTACTTGCTGCTTCAGTCACTGCAGCCGACAGCTCAAGTGTATCTGCTGATGTCAGAAATGTGTCAACAACTTTTGCCACAGAGTCATGGAGCCAGGTTCTCTTCTGCTCTTCAGACCCCTGCAGGACATGTTCTGGTACTACATCAGTAGTGGCTGTAAAAGGAAATTATATTTTTTAAATACATTCCTTACGACGGTGTATCAACGACAATGATGTCATACATACACACAGTTAAACAGATACAAACCTGTGACATCATCCAAATGGAAATATTCCATAGCTGCTGCCAGGAATAGTGCTGTTGTATCAATCTTCACAAAGTGTTTGTAGGCATTGTATGAAGTGTGCGGACCTTTTTTAGCATTGGTACACCTATAAATTAAAAATCAGTTATGGAAATCCCATCTGTAACATTTTAACATATTCAAACAATTGCTATGGATAAAAATTCATCACTTTAAAACTGAGAATCAATTTTATTAATTTTCAAAATGGTGACTTCTGTTATTTGTGCAAATTAATGATAGATTTTAATATCCTTCAACATTTTCCAGCTATGAAATTGCACAAATTTATTATAGTGTTAGATTGTTATTTGTTCCAATAGCTAGTGGTCTAAAACCTTTACCCATACAGCCCCGATGGAAAGCAGCCGAATTCATGGTGGCTTAGCTTTCTTGGACACACGCACACAGTTCATACTGTACATCCACACCAAATTCATGGTTGATGAACATCATCTTAAAGGATAGACTCCTTTAAAAACATGTAAAAACAGAGACAATTTAGCATAACAAATATAAACTGGATTGAATGTGAACAAATTACTTTTGTCTTTTTAAGTATTTCACTTTTACCTCAACAGATTCATGTTGGCAAGGACTGTGCTGTGGTCTTTTGCAGATGTTTCATTAAAAAAGATCTGATGATATATCTGTAATGCATATAACAACACATATAAAACATTCAGTAGGACAATTATCAGACACCATCATTTATCTAAAACACAGTGGGTTTCATAAACAGGAATATAGGGCATGAGTGAGCTTTTATTCAACAAAATGCTCACAAACCTCAAAGAGATTACGGATGGCGTGCCAGTCTTCAAACTTGAAAACAAGGCCCTCTAGACGTTCATCCTCTGTCTCTCCTTCAGAAAAGGCCAACTGGACATTCCGGCAATTGCCTTCAGTAAGTCTGTCACCCCCAACCAAAATCTTCTGAATTCCATCGGGGCACTTTGGAACATATCTGAAGAAGTAATTGTATTTGATTATCAATTGAAACACTGTAATGTGTCTCTTACATGTGTTTAGAGTAATCGGGGAGGAAAAGCATTGATATAAAATACATTGAAATGTATTTAGTGAAATAATTGTTAATATAAATGAAACCTCATCCATCCATCCATCCATCCATTTTCATCCGCTTATCCGGGGTCGGGTCGCGGGGGTAGCAGCCTAAGTAGGGAGGCCCAGACTTCCCTCTCCCCAGCCACTTGGAGCAGCTCCTCTGGGGGAATCCCAAGGCGTTCCCAGGCCAGCCGAGAAACATAGTCCCTCCAGCGTGTCCTGGGTCTTCCTCTGGGTCTCCTCCCGGTGGGACATGCCCGGAACACCTCACCAGGGAGGCGTCCAGGAGGCATCCTAACCAGATGCCCGAGCCACCTCAACTGGCTCCTCTCGATGTGGAGAAGCAGCGGCTCTACTCCGAGTCCCTCCCGGATGACTGAGCTTCTCACCCTATCTCTAAGGGAGAGTCCAGCCACCCTGCGGAGACTCATTTCAGCCGCTTGTATCCGAGATCTTGTTCTTTCGGTCATAACCCAGAGCTCATGACCATAGATGAGGGTGGGAACGTAGATCGATCTGTAAATTGAGAGCTTTGCCTTTTGACTCAGCTCTCTCTTCACCACGACAGACCGGTACAGCGCCCGCTTCACTGCAGACGTTGCACCTATCCGCCTATCGATCTCACGCTCCAGTTTTCCCTCATTCGTGAACAAGACCCCGAGATAATTAAACTCCTCCACTTGGGGCAGGACCTCCTCCCCGACCTGGAGAAGGCATGCTACCCTTTTCCGGCTCAAGACCATGGCCTCGGATTTGGAGGAACTGATCCTCATCCCGGCCGCATCACATTCAGCTGCAAACCGCTCCAGCGAAAGCTGTAGATCACGATCTGATGAAGCCAATAGGACCACATCATCTGCAAAAAACAGAGAAGCGATTCTAAGGCCACCAAAACGGATCCTCTCAACACCTTGGCTGCGCCTAGAAATTCTGTCCATAAAAGTTATGAACAGAATCGGTGACAAAGGGCAACCTTGGCGGAGTCCAACTCTCACTGGAAACGAGCCTGACTTACTGCCAGCGATACGGACCAAGCTCTGACACCGGTCGTACAGGGACCTAACAGCCCGTATCAAAGGGCCTGGTACCCCATACTCCCGGAGTACCCCCCACAGAACCCCCCGAGGGACGCGGTCGAATGCCTTTTCCAAGTCCACAAAGCACATGTAAACTGGTTGGGCAAACTCCCACGCACCCTCCAGGACCCTGCTGAGGGTGTAGAGCTGGTCTAGTGTTCCACGACCAGGACGAAAACCACACTGCTCCTCCTGAATCCGAGGTTTGACTATCCGACGGACCCTCCTCTCCAGAACCCCTGAATAGACCTTACCAGGGAGGCTTAAGAGTGTGATCCCCCTATAGTTGGAACACACCCTATTTCATATAAATGAAACCTATGTTTGTAAAAATGAATAAACAATTAATAAACTTGCTTGTTACTTACTCCCTCTGAAGATGCTGGAGAACATCCACTAAGTCAGCGGTGCGAGTCTCATCCTTGAATAAAAGTCCTAGTGGGTACTATAAATATGAATTGAAAAATAAAAATAAATGTTAGTGTGCATAATAATTACTTGACTCAATCCAGCATGCATTTCATTTAACTTTCATATTTTCAATATAGTCCATGATTTTATCATTTTGATCCGATAATGTGTTATAACATACATGTGTTGAAGGACGGGCCATTTCTTCAGAGAACTGGTGAGGGATGTGGTGCACAACTACATTTGAGAGTTGCTTGAATGCATCAAGATAAGTTGTCAGGATACGGCTTCCCAACACAACAAATTCCCGGCGCATATTAGCTTGAACATCTGGTCCTGGAAGAGACTGCCCAAGATCGTAATCGACCAAAGAATTTGCCGGTTTCACATTGTCCATGTGCAGTGAGTTCACTCTGTTGATGACACACATGTGGTGTACCCAGTGTATGGACTTGTTGGTTTGAGTGATAGACTGATGATGAGTCTGAATGTAAAAGTCCAGATTGTCAAATATGATTGAATATGTAGGAGGTGCACTAGATGCTGGATGTACTGGGGCAGCCAATGGAGCTACACCCAAATCAGCCATCTCTTCGTCAGTCAGAGTACTAAATGAGAAGACGTCCGGTGCATCAAACTCCTTTGCAGACTTCCCAGTTGTCTCTGTGGTGGAGCTTTGTGCCATGTCTTCAGGGAAAACAAAATGACTCAAGTTAAAATTACATTTGGATAAAAAAATTAAAAAGTCTAACACAAAGTTTTACATAAATTTAACATAAGAAATGGGTTACACAAACTAACCTGATGACAACTGGTCTTTGCTTTGCTTTTTGTGGAATGACTCCAAGTCCTTTTTTAAACACATCACCGGGCGCATGCAGTACTGGGCCATTTCTTTTTGTTTTCCAACTGCATTGGAGTGTGTTGTGCAGATGCCCAACTTGGCCAGTCGCTGGAAAGCTGCCTTTTTTGCTCCACCATAGAGCAACACCGAATTCACATAGTATGCAAGGGCAGATAAACAGTGTTCTCTTCCCCGTAAGGCTACCGAGGCTGCAGCACAAATGTGAGGTAGAGAGTTGTTAGCAACTTTGGAGATGATGCTGAACAAGAAAGGGGACAGCCGCTTCAGGTCATCATGCAACGCTTGAAAGGAAAATGTTTGCAGGTCCAGACCACTTGCTCTCCACAGCATGAAATTGTTTGCCTTGTTACAGAGGGCCACACATTCAGCCTCCACAACCTCCAAAACACTGGCTTGTAAGTGGTCCATCAATTCTTTATGTCTTGATATCAGATTGGCTGCTGTGGCAAACTTCTGCTTTGCCAAATTTTCCACAATCCCAGCTATGTCAGATTGGCATGTCAGTGACCTCTTACAGTGACTGTCGTAGGTGATCGTAATCTGAAACATCAATAAAAAGGTTGTGTTACATGAAAATAGCTAGATTAAAAATGTACATTAGGTTCAGAATTAACATTAACAATGCCAAATACAGTAACAGTTACATTATGGGCTCAATGCAGTGAAGAGTCTTCATATCCTAGTTTGTGCTTCATGACCTTCTCTCTTATTGGCTTATTGTAACCAAGCCATGGCACATGTACAATTAGGCCTCAAGAAGAAAATAGCTTTATGTGGGCCACTTAGAAATACAGATTATAATGTAGATAACATGTGAATGCATTCAATGCTGTTACTATGATCTTGCTCTATTACTTTTCCTTGGGGAAGAAAGATGTAAAGGATCAGAAATCATCCAATTAAATTTAAAAGATGAAAAATACACATATCCAAATAAATAAATATGAACACTTAAAGTGCACCATTTACTTTACGAGGGAACTTTACTTTTTTTTTTTCATTTACTTTACGCGGCCGTGGCGTAGCGGTAATGGCAGTCGTCCCCCGATCGGAAGGTTGGAGGTTTGAATCCCGGTTCCCCACACCATGTATCGTTGTGTCCCTGGGCAAAACACTTAACCCCAAGTTGCTACCAATAGGACTGGAAAGGCGCCTTGCATGGCAGTCTGCCGCAACCGGTGTATGAATGTGTGTATGAATGGGTGGATGGTTGGTATTGTAAAGCGCTTTGGGGCCCCTCACAGGGGGCTAGAAAGTGCTATATAAATAAGCTCCAATTACCATTTCATATTTATTATATTTGTATAGCTACAACAAATTATATATTTATAACTTTATATGTATAATTAACATATACTATTTCTATGCCACCTCATGTATTTCTGCCTCATTAATCAAACTCAGTGTAATGCTAACCAAACTGATGCATTAGGACACAGACCCTCCTCATCTGCATAATGACGCAGAAATTACTAACTTAAAGGAAAAAAAGAAGAGGCAAAAATATAAAAAAACAACACAACAAAATAAAAATTATTGAATGAAATTTATTATAAAGCTATAAAGACATTTAAAGATGCATACCGGTAAATGCATCTATAAGAAAAATGGAAAAATGTATAGTAATGATGTTAATGTGTGTGTGTTCATACATACATCTATGTATGTTCATAAATAATTTCATGTGTATTTATTTATTGGGCCAATTATGTTTATGATTTTATTTCGGTGTCAGTTTTGGTACTCTTTATAACCGACCAATCACACATTCATTTTGCCATGGTCTATGACTACTGATTAGTCCTTAACTGATAATATTTGCTAAAATATCTCAAAATAAGCGTAAAAGATGTTGACGAACAATTTCTTATGTAATTTACATACCTCTGTTTTACTGCTTCTCTTTGGCACTGGCAAGTCGGTTGATCTCCTGGACTTCTTAGCTGCTCTTGGTGTTTTAGATGGTGTAGGCTCCCGGTCTCTTTTGTCAGTAGAGCAAGAGGCATCTTTCTCCAGACAGCTCTCGACAACCGTTGTTGTCTCTTTGACTTTCCATTGCTGCAAAACCTCTGTATCGTGTTGTAGCCTCGTGATTATACTGCAGCATTTACGGCAGACACGGTTTGAACGTTGCGGTGTGTTTTCAATTATTAAACCTAGCTTGGACAGCTGAGATGATATATTATCAACAGTCTTACTGTCGAATATTATTTTGCTGTTTGTTATAACTCCGGCGATTCTTAAATTTGTCTCGCAAAGTCTACAGCATTCATTTACAGCCATTTTGTTCGGTCGGTGGATGTTTGTTTACAACGTACGCAATTTCCGGTTCCAGCCGTCGCGCAACATACGTCACGGGCAAACGTTGATTGGGTAAAATCAGATCCAATGGTTTTGTTCCTCAGCAGAGGCCACGCCTCCAGCAAGAAACGTTTTTCAATGGGGCGGTGCCAGACCCTTGTCTGAAGCGAAGTGAAGGACAGCAGGGTCTGGTTTGAACCAGGCTAAGCTTTTTGCAGAAAAGACAACAACTTTTTACACAAAGGCACGCGGGTTTCAATCGTGAATTTTGGAGCTTCAACGAGACGGGAGTTTTTTTTCCTGAGTTCAGCCTGTTAGCTTAGCTCGTAGCTTAGCTTCTCAGCTTAGCTGGTTTTAACAATCAAAAAACGCAATTGTGGATGGTTAAAACGGATTTTAAAGAAAAGAGAAAAACACAAAAGGTAGGGGTAAGTGAAGAGCACTGGAGTTGAGCCTTTTTGTCATCCGTCGTCTTCAGTACTGAGAGGGACATGAACAAACAATAAAGCTGATAAATTAAAATGAGGTTGATAATTTTCATTTATCATGCGATTAATTGATTTATTGTTTATTGCGACTGGCCTACTTCCGCTTCTCCTTCCCAAACCTTAAATCTGAGCTGATTCTAGTTGATATGAACCATGGTTAGCATGAATCAAACAATGGACTTCCTTGCTTGTGAAGCATTTCTCTTTACGTCTTCTAGTGGACCCCCTCACAGCTACATAAACCCTTTGTTGTACAATACCACTTTTTACAGAGGGGAAAAGAAAACAAAGTGAGAAAACACTTGAACTTGCTTCCAACAGGAATCTTCCTGCATCAGATAAGGTTCCTTAATTGAATGGAGGAGGAAGCGTAGGAAGTGTAAGTTCAGCAAATTCAGCGGCTCCTGGTTCCTCACTATTGTGCAACAATATTTATGTTCCTGCAGAGATGGTGGTATCTGCTGTAAAGGGCGTTGACATTCATTGAGGGATGTTTGATCATTTATCAGATGACTCGAGAGAAAATGTTGGTCAAATTCAAAGTTTCTGCATATTTACCACACACAGTAATTCGTTTCTTCTTGGAGCAACACAGTTTTCATATGGCTTCCTGTTGAATCAAGTGTTCATGAAGCACTCTGCTCTGAGTACATCTGTTCAGAAAAGTTAAATGTCCAGAAACAACCTGAAATATTGTTTTGTTTCTTAATTTGACTATTATTCCTGCTTCTAACAGTAAAACTGTCAGCTGTGAAAGAGTTCAGTCTTCATCAAAGTCCATTTACAATCAGAAGCAGCAGGTGGCACTGTCCTTCCTCTGTCCTTTGCAGCCTTTGCAGTAAATAAATTGTGAATCTCTGAACATAACACAACAAAGTTGTTTCAAGCATGTGCAATTTGTTAATGTTCTCTAAATTCTTTGCTTGTTGATGGGTATCTTTGAATAAACGTGTTTGTTGTTGCATGACGGTATGGTAATTATGAAACCTACTCCACTCTCTGGTTTCAGTAGATGACCTCGCAGTGCAGACCGAGACAAAGAGACGTTTTTATCACAACATCCGTCTAAATGGACAATTTGATTGTCAGAGCAGCTGTGACGTGTGTTTGTGTGCGTTGTACATCCATGTCCTCTGTCCGTGTGCTCATGCAAACATACATGTTAGTGCAGCCATGCATC
>JBBPBX010016906.1:13380-47503 GCA_038048925.1 Garcialebias charrua | reverse complement strand
TACCTTCCTAAACCCAGACATATGGATTCTTTACTCTGAGGTCCAAGCTTTATCCATCCATCCATCTATCAAACATCCATCCATCCATCAAACATCCATCCATCCATCCATCAAACATCCATCCATCCATCAAACATATATCCATCCATCAAACATCCATCCATCCATCAAACATCCTGCCTTACTGAACCCAGACAGATGGATTATTTACTGACTGAGGTCCACGCTTTATCCATCCATACATCCATCCATCCATCAAACATCCACACATCCATCCATCCATCCATCCATCAAACATCATCCATCCATCATCAAACATCCTGCCTTCCTGAACCCAGACATATGGATTCTTTACTGACTGAGGTCCACACTTTATCCATCCATCCATCAAACATCCATCCATCCATCCATCCATCCATCAAACATCCATCCATCATTCATCCATCAAACATCCATCCATCTATCTATCCATCCATCTATCAAACATCCGGCCTTCTTGAAACCAGACAGATGGATTCTTTACTGACTGAGGTCCACGCTTTATCCATCCATACATACATCCATCTATCAAACATCCATCCATCCATCCATCAAACATCCATCCATCCATCCATCAAACATCCATCCATCATCCATCCATCAAACATCCTGGCTTCCTGAACCTAGACAGATGGATTCTTTACTGACTGAGGTCCACGCTTTATCCATCCATCCATCCATCAAACATCCATCCATCCATCCATCCATCAAACATCCATCTATCCATCCATCAAACATCCTGCCTTACTGAACCCAGACAGATGGATTCTTTACTGACTGATGTCCACGCTTTATCCATCCATCCATCAAACATCCACACATCATCCATCAAACATCCATCCAAACATCCACACATCATCCATCAAACATCCATCCATCAAACATCCATCCATCATCCATCCATCAAACATCCATCCATCTATCCATCCATCTATCAAACATCCTGTCTTCCTGAACCCAGACAGATGGATTCTTTACTGACTGAGGTTCATGCTTTATCCATCCATACATACATCCATCCATCCATCTATCAAACATCCATCCATCCATCAAACATCCAGCCTTGCTGAACCCAGACGGATAGATTCTTTACTGACTGAGGTCCACGCTTTATCCATCCATCCATGCATCCATCCATCCATCCATCCATCCATCCATGCATCCATCTATCAAACATCATCCATCCATCCATCAAACATCCTGCCTTCTTGAAAACAGACATATGGATTCTTTACTGACTGAGGTCCACGCTTTATCCATCCATCCATGCATCCATCCATCCATAAAACATCCATACATCCATCCATCCATCAAACATCCTGCCTTCCTGAACCAGACAGATGGATTCTTTACTGACTGAGGTCCACGCTTTATCCATACATCCACCCATCCATCCATCAAACATCCATCTATCCATCATCAAACATCCATCCATCAAACATCCTGCCTTGCTGAACCCAGACAGATGGATTCTTTACTGACTGAGGTCCACGCTTTATCCAACCATCCATGCATCCATCCATCTATCAAACATCTATCCATCAAACATCCATCATCCATCAAACATCCTGCCTTCCTTAACCCAGACATATGGATTCTTTACTGACTGAGGTCCACGCTTTATCCATCCATCTATCAAACATCCATCCATCCATCAAACATCCATCTATCAAACATCCATACATCCATCATCCATCCATCAAACATCCATACATCTATCCATCAAACATCCTACCTTCCTGAACCCAGACAGATGGATTTACTGACTGAGGTCCACACTTTATCCATCCATCCATCCATCAAACATCCATCCATCCATACATCCATGCATCAAACATCCATCCATCCATCTATCCATCAAACATCTCAAACATCCATCAAACATCCATCCATCCATCCATCAAACATCTATCCATCCATCAAACATCCATCCATCCATCAAACATCCTGCCTTGCTGAACCCAGACAGATGGATTCTTTACTGACTGAGGTCCATGCTTTATCCATCCATTCATCCATCCATCCATCCATCAAACATCCACACATCCATCCATCCATCCATGCATCCATCCATCAAACATCATCCATCCATCATCAAACATCCTGCCTTCCTGAACCCAGACATATGGATTCTTTATTGACTGAGGTCCACACTTTATCCATCCATCCATCAAACATCCATCCATCCATCCATCAAACATCCATCCATCATTCATCTATCAAACATCCATCCATCTATCTATCCATCCATCTATCAAACATCCGGCCTTCTTGAAACCAGACAGATGGATTCTTTACTGACTGAGGTCCACGCTTTATCCATCCATACATACATCCATCTATCAAACATCCATCCATACATCCATCCATCCATCAAACATCCAGCCTTGCTGAACGCAGACAGATGGAGTCTTTACTGACTGATGTCCACCTTTTATCCATCCATGCATGCATCCATCCATCCATCCATCAAACATCCATCCATCCATCCATGTATCCATCCATCAAATATCATCCATCTATCCATCAAACATCTTGCTTTCTTAAAAACATGATAAACTGAAATTGTGTGTGTGTTTGTGTGTGTGACTGTTTTGTGGTTTCTAAGGACAGTGTTTTGTCAGGACAGTAATGAACTGTAATCTGCTTGTCTGTTTATAGCATATGACAATGTCCATAAAAACCACAAAACAGTCACACACACAAACGCACACAATTTCAGTTGAACATGTTATATTTACATGTATATGTCTATCTGTACAGTATATGTATATGCATATACAGTATACATGTATATGCATATATGTATATACACTGTATATGAATATGCATATATGATATGCTTATATACATGTATATATGTATATTTGTGTGTATGTATATGACATAGATATCAATTTTATAAATAATGCAGGGATTGTTATGTATGACTTCAATATTATTAGTCACAGTTTTTAAATTTATAGTTTTCTTTCATTCAGCTAATTTTAATTTCATCTTAGTCCACCCATCATGAGAGGAGTTTTGTAAATACTATGTCCATCCATCTTTCCTTTATGTGAGATGGATACTTTGGCCAAAAACAATCATGTAATGTTTATTGGTTTACATGTGACAGCAGCTATCATCAAAATGTAGAATTTCCTCTAAATATAAGTATAAATACTGAGACGCCATTATGAGTCCGAAGAAAAGCAGCTAATTGTTGGGCTGTGCACAGAGCTAACCAATGTGCTAATGGCCGACAGGGAGGCATTAGCGGACTATTTAGCAAGTGTTGAAAAGATAGCATTCACATTAAACACAGCTAAAGACACTCTTAGTGATGCATTTCTGACGACGATGGTGCTAAAAGGACTAACGGATGATTACAATCCGTTTTCTGTGCGTGCCACTCAGACGAGAGAAACCCTAACCTTCAGTGAGTTCAAGGCAAGACTAAATGCTCACTGCACTACCATAGCAGGCCCCGAACCGAGAAGTAATAACTGCAAATTACAAAACATTGAAACCCAAATTTAAAGAGAGGAAATATTGCAACGGATAATTCTTTGTTGGTGAGAAAATGGGGAATAAAGCAAAAGTCTGTCGAAACAAAGACAAGAAAACTCAGCTGTGAGTGACCAATACGCAAAACAGCAACAAGCTGGCCACTATTACAGACACTGGACAGCGAACTCTTTGTGTTAAAGATGGACACAAACCCATGGGTGAAGAAGGGATGTTCACGCTCTGGGGGAGTTAATGGCAACCCCATGGCATACAGCAGCAAGGTGTACTTGTGGACAGCTGTGCCTATGTCCACATCATGACCAACAAAAGTGCTTTTGTCAAATTTGACGAGACTTTCCAGCCCAAGAACCACGTAAAGCAGCTGATGGATGGGAGGCAGATCACTGGCAGTGTCCTAAGGAAAGGAGACACACGACTTGAGCTGACTGACAGCAACAGGAGAGAGGTGAGTGTCAAACACACAGAAGCGTTCCTGATTCCTGGATACCCACAGAACATCCTGTCTGTGGATGCAGCAGCTTCGAAAGGAGCAAAATTGAACTTTGAAAAGAATAACAACCAAATTGGCCTTCCTGGTTGCGCAATGTGAAAAATTATGGCAAACGACAGACTGTATTACCTGGACATTGTCACAGAGAAAAATGTAAGCAGTGAGGACTCCAGAAAAGTATATTTTGATTTAAAAACATGGCACAAGATAATGGGTCATTGTAACTATGACGATATTGTAAAACTTGAAACAGTAGTAAATGGTATGAAAATCAAAGATAACACATGCAGACCTAACCACTGTGAAAAAGGTGAGAGCCAAAGAGCCATTAGAGCTATTATATACAGACCTGGGTGGGTCTATTGTACCAGAGTCATTTGAAGGGTACAAATATGCTATCACTTTCACTGATTATTTTTCTGGTGCCATTGTTGAGGCGAACTGGTCCTCATATTGAATAATTTGAGACGAGACCTTTCTTCCTTTGCCAGCAAGAGAACTCTTTTAATAAGTAAATACAGAACATACAGCTGAACAGTCTATACCGAATCGAATCTAATCTGTGTCCTCAGAATAGCATGTAGTTTCATTTATACCTTCTTTTGACGTCATTTCTTATGTAAGAAAAAGGGTCTGTTCTTTCCCGTAAGGGAAGAACTGAAAACAGTTTTGGGAAGGGCACGAACATAAACAGTTTAGCTTATCTGTTTCTTGTCAGAGGGTAAGAGTTTTTCCCTTGCATGGAGGAACACAAATTTAGGATTAATGACTTTGTTATTCTGGTTCTCACCAGATGTTCTATGAACTCCTGAACTTTTGTACGTGCTCTGTCCAACGAGTGTTGGATTTCTGGACAGACTGTAATGCCCTACAAATACATATAACAAAACCTACAATCCTCCCTTATTTATCCAAGATAAATCTCAATCTAAGGCTGACTAAGGTTTTTTTCAGTGCTGCATGCATAATAATGGTGAAGTTAATAAAGGTTAACATAATAAAAAGAACAGAAAAAAGAAATAAAAAGCTATATACCAACAATTTGCGATATTTTAACAAAATTTAGCTATTCACCTTAAGTGTAATCTTAAACTAGAAACTAAGCTAGACTGTATGTAATGCTCTAAGGTATGACGGATTTATCTTACCTAATTCTAATCTATGAAGGCAGTTGCTTCCACTCCTAAAGGAGCCGAAAAACCCGCTGCTGGCATTAATTAGCAGGAAAAAATCTCTCCTTGGGACTGTCGAGAGCTCCCACCATGGGCCAGGAGTGGCGGCATCCACCAATTGTTAGAGACCTTTATCGGTCATGTGGCTAACTCTTACCTCTTACCTCATGCAATTATCTTATAAGACTTATGGTAAAGCCCAACCTTTGTGAAACTAATTGAACACATGAAGGATAAAATCATTAGCGAACATAGCCTTTGCAAAATGAGGTTATACTAGACTGCTAAACTTAAACTAATAAACATAAATTGTAAAATACTAATTGATAATAAGAAAAGAAATGCTAAAATGCTAAAAGAATAAAATGATAAAATTGATAAAATAATAAAACCTAAAAAGAAATTTACAAGAATACAATCATTAAGGATAAATGACATACAAAATAAACATACAAGAAAAATGATAAAAACATTAAACACAAATAAATGCTTCATGGTGCATAAACTTAAAAAGGGATTGAATGCTTCGGCCGTTTGATTGAATATAAAAGTCCTGCATCAAAAGTCCACGATGATGCCTGTTATAGATGAATATAATCAAAATAAAAGTAGGAATAAAAGAATATACTATATTGTCTTAAACCAAGTTCAGTTCAGTTCAGTTCAATGAATTTCTTCTTTTATTGCAACATTTAAAACAAAGTAGTGTTCGTTGGGGCAAGACAAAGTTCTGGAGGAGGGCTTTCCTTTAAGGAACATGTCACTTTCCACTTTGTTACCAGATCTCCAGTGGCCACTAAGCCCCCTCTGCCTCCATTGGCCTTCTAGCATCAGTCAGTTCAGTGGGAGGCGGGGAGACATGTCCTCTGAGGCCATCCGAAGCTGGACGAATTGTTTGCTGTAGTCAGGTCCATTTATTTTCATCATCTTACGAGTCCACCAATGCCTCCCAGCCGGCAGGACACAACATGTCAAAAAGGAAATTATAATTAGCACTAAGATTGTACTAATTCCTATCTTTAATATTAAAATAACTATTCCCCTAAATTTAGATTAAACCCATTGCACGACCAGTCATCTTTACCAGCATTATTATTAAACATTACTTTCAAATCTTTATTCATTTCAAAGACTTCTGAGGTTTACTTGAAATTCATTGTTCGTTATAATAATTATAATTAATCCATTTAGCATTTCTGTTCACTGTTATCTATGGACGGATAGATTCTATGCATGCTTCAGTCTCATACTAAACCCCTTTGTGTTTACCTATTGTACACAAATAAATATTTTGATCCAAAACATCATATCTTTTATTTGGTTCTTATAATCATTTGTGTCTAATACAATCAACTCATTCACTTGATCATGCAACTTTTATTTTAACCATAGCGAATTTTCCAATCCATCTTGTTGGCAAAATATTTAGAAAAATATCTTCTCCATACATCCAATAACCATCTGCAATATGAAAAGATTTGTCAATGAATAGCTATTGTTACAATTTTCATATTCATCTTATCACATTCTTAACTTAAAGGTTCCAAGTTTTCATACCACACAGGTAAATTGATAAATTGGCATCATATATGCATGTGAAAACCAAAAATGTAGCCGTTTCATTGTATTATCTAAGTTGAATCCTTTACATATAAGACATTTTATATTTAACGTTGTAATCTATTTTATGTGTTGTTGGTGATCCAATTTGTTCAGTTTTGATAAAAATGACACCACATTCCTTTTGAATATTAAAACTACAATAGGTATGCGGATAATTATAAAATTTCTGTGCTCCATATAGAAACCTATACTTTTTCTACATTTTGAAAGTTTAAAAACATTGGTATGTTCGATTGGGTATTTTTTGTTTTATTTTCTTTACATTCTTATTCTTTCTCTTTATTCTTTTAACACATTGTTGTGAATTGTAATCATTATTTGTAATGAACTAGTAACTTTAGTTCATATAATGCATTCTTTTAAGATCAATTCCTTTGGAGTATACATTTCCCGTATCTACCAAATAAGTTTATTAGCTAATTTCTAAGGTTCATCACTTTTAACAGGACGTGTCCTTCTTTACAACACCATGATTTATTTAAAGTCTTTGTACAATTTACTTAAACAAAGGTTTAACATTGTTCCAAGTTCAGATCTTTTAATCAAATCAAATCCTCCCTTTGACAATTTAAAATGTCAAAAGTTAATCACCTATGATAGTCAAAACTAGTTACCGTAATTATCTCTTAGGCTTAATTTACTTAGTAAACTTTACTTTATAAACTTTACTTTAGTTAGTGTATTCCCTTATTTAGGTCTTACATTATTTATAAATGCTTGTATAAGAATAATGTGTTCGGCATTAGTTAATTCAATGTTAAGCATTTTCTAATTGTATCGTATTGTTAATTTAGCCAAATCTGCAATATATTATTTTGCCATTCTTTATTGAGGTCTACATCTCTTCCTTTACTAGATTTCACACATTTTATACAAAATTTACTCGTGTGTTTTGATGAAAAGTTACAAAATTATATGTTACAGTGTGATTACAATAATTTAGCATGAGCATTAAATGCTTTATTAATGCTGGCAAGGATGCCAGAATCGTGTTAAGGTGTTTTTGTTGTATCATACTCAACTTATGTTGAACAATTTTGTCCTGGTTCCGGCTGCAGCCTTGGCAAACACTCTGGTGACTGGTCTGCGCGGACTTGGTCATGTTTTCTTTACTGGTGTCTTCACCTCCTCCAGTTCGAGTTCATAGATGCCCCTAGAATTATCCAGAACAGAACACTTATCAGACTAGTTTTCTGCTCTTTGTCTTGATGTTTTGTCAAAGTTTATATTCTTCACAACACTGTCCTTGTTATTCTTGAACTCTGGTGCATTGACTGCAGTTACACCAGGTACAGCTTCCTTCTTTCTGGATTTCTGCGTGAACCATGCCGATCCTCTCATGTTGAACGTCTGCTTGAACCGTGCGGATCCTCTCTCAATCTCGCAACTTTGCAGCAGGTGTAGCTGGTCACCAACTGGTCATGGTCCTTCCAGAGCGAGCCTTCACCACGAGCCATGTTGTTGTCGTCCAGGAAGACCTTGTTTTCCACCTCGTCTTCACTTTTCTCCTTTCTCAGCATCTGTAGTGGAAACAAGCTTCCCTTCTCCTTTTTCATACATAACATTCTGGGTCATGCTTAACAAAAGAGTTTTGCAGAAAGTTATTAACTGCTTAATATGAAAGCTGTTGTGTTAAAATTTTGTAAGTAAAGCTGAAACTATTCAATGTTCTGATTGTGTTCCACCTCCCTTTTATAATTTCTTTTATTATTGTGCCATGCACTTTCATGCAGTTCATGTGTATTTTCTGTTTGGTAAATTAGTATTAATACAGATAACTGTAAGGTTCCATGCTTATCTTAAGTCATGCAATTGAATCAACCGTTAAGGTATTTGCTTCTTTGTCCATCAGATGTTGCTTTGCTTCCTGTTGAAAGCTTTGGTCAATCTTACAAGTCTGGCACTCGGTTCCTGCTTAACACTAATTTGACTAAGGCTGCGCTTTTTTGCGCAAGGGAACTTGGCTTCCAAATCCCCCGGTCCCTTTCAGTGGGCTATATAATGTCGATTCACATGCTAATGACCCTGCTAATGACCCATTAATTCTACACCTACACCCCCCCACCCCCTACCCCTCAGTCCAAAATCCTTGGACCCAGTGCAAGCCTTGTATAACACATAAGCATTTATCGCTGCCAGGTCAAGCATGTTGTAGAACACGGCAATGGGCCGCACCGTATATAAATGTGCAATCTGGTCCATTATACCGGTATGTCAGTTGACCTCAGGTCATGTGACCTGTGTTGGTCCGTCAGTTTACCTCAGGTCATGTGACCTGAGTTGGTCCGTCAGTTGACTTCATGTCGTGTGACCTGTGTTGTTTTGTCAGTTGACCTCAGGTCATGTGACCAGTGTTGGTCCGTCACTTGACCTCAGGTCATGTGACCTGTGTCGGTCCGTCAGTTGACCTCAGGTCATGTGACCTATGTCGGTCCATCAGTTGACCTCAGGTCATGTGACCAGTGTTGGTCCGTCACTTGACCTCAGGTCATGTGACCTGTGTCGGTCCGTCAGTTGACCTCAGGTCATGTGACCTATGTCGGTCCATCAGTTGACCTCAGGTCATGTGACCAGTGTCGGTCCGTCAGTTGACTTCATGTCGTGTGACCTGTGTCATTTTGTCAGTTGACCTCAGGTCATGTGACCTGTGTTGGTCCGTCACTTGACTTCAGGTCATGTGACCTGTGTCGGTCCGTCAGTTGACCTCATGTCATGTGACCTGTCTGTCAGTTGACTTAATGTCGTGTGACCTATGTTGGTCTGTCACTTGACCTCAGGTCATGTGACCTGTGTTGGTCCGTTAGTTGACCTCATGTCATGTGACCTGTGTCGGTCCGTCAGTTGACCTTAGGTCATGTGACCTGTGTCGATCCATCAGTTGATCTCAGGTCATGTGACCTGTGTCGGTCCGTCAGTTGACCTCATGTCGTGTGACGAGTGTCGGTCCGTCAGTTGACTTCATGTCATGTGACCTGTGTCATTTTGTCAGTTGACCTCAGGTCATGTGACCAATGTTGGTCCGTCACTTGACTTCAGGTCATGTGACCTGTGTCGGTCCATCAGTTGACCTCATGTCATGTGACCTGTCTGTCAGTTGACTTCATGTCGTGTGACCTGTGTTGGTCCGTCACTTGACCTCAGGTCATGTGACCGGTGTTGGTCCGTTAGTTGACCTCACGACATGTGACCTGTGTTGGTCCGTCAGTTGACCTCATGCCATGTGACCTATGTCGGTACGTCAATTGACCTCATGTTGTGTGACCTATGTCGTTTTGTCAGTTGACCTCAGGTCATGTGATCTGTGTTGGTCTGTCAGTTGACTTCATGTCATGTGACCTGTGTCGGTCCGTCAGTAGACCTCAGGTCATGTGACCTGTGTCGTTGTGTCAGTTGACCTTAGGTCATGTGACCTGTGTTGGTACGTCAGTTGACCTCATGCTGTGTGACCAGTGTCGTTGTGTCAGTTGACCTCAGGTCATGTGACCTGTGTCGGTCTGTCAGTTGACTTCATCTCATGTGACCTGTGTCGTTTTGTCAGTTGACCTCAGGTCATGTGACCTGTGTTGGTCCGTCACTTTACCTCAGGTCATGTGACCTATGTCGGTCCATCAGTTGACCTCATGCCATGTGACCTATGTCGGTACGTCAATTGACATCAAGTTGTGTGACCTGTGTCGTTTTGTCAGTTGACCTCAGGTCATGTGACCTGTGTTGGTCCGTCAGTTGACTTCATGTCATGTGACCTGTGTCGTGTCAGTTGACCTCAGGTCATGTGACCTGTGTTGGTCCATCACATGACCTCAGGTCATGTGACCTGTGTCGGTCCGTCACTTGACTTCAGGTCATGTGACCTGTGTCGGTCCGTCAGTTGACCTCATGTCATGTGACCTGTCTGTCAGTTGACTTCATGTCGTGTGACCTGTGTTGGTCCGTCACTTGACCTCAGGTCATGTGACCTGTGTTGGTCCGTTAGTTGACCTCAGGTCATGTGACCTATGTCGGTCCGTCAGTTGACTTCATGTCATGTGACCTGTGTCGGTCCGTCAGGTGACGGACAACAATAGGTCAAGCATGTTGTAGAACACAGCAATGGGCCACCTGCATGTGTCAGAACGCACCGTATATACATGTGCCAAGGACAAGGAGAGAGACAGTACTTGTAAGCAAAATAATTTATTTGACAGAACATCAGGGTTATAGGATAATCAGCACAGCAGAATAAGACAATTGTATGCATAAACTTGTTCTGGAGCAGACAAAGCTTTCCGTTCAGTGGATGTCCCAAAATGTTCAACTGTGAGATAACTTCAGGGTCTGTTATGTGTGAATTGGTCAGGGCCTCTCTAAGGGGGGAAGTGCAACTTAGGCCCTGTTTACACGGACACTGTGTGGGGGAAACGCAACTTTTGGGTATGTTAATTAGGTTGAAAGTTTTGCGTTGACATGGGCGAATTCTGTGGATACGACTCTCTCCCCCCCACCCCCGTACTCATGAATTTACTGTAGTTACCATGCTGGGCCTGTAGATGGCGCTGTGATCTTTGGAACCTTCACTACTGCGCATGCGCCACCCACTGCTGCTTGAGGTAAACAAAGCACACGAGGCAGCCTGTTTTCCTCTCTGGCTAAAAGTTCAGCTACTACAAGTTGTCAACAAGTTAACAACAAGTTAAAGCTGGAATTTGGACAAGAGTCAACAGATCTGACACCAAGTGGACCGCTTCATCTGCACACCAGTTGCTGACTGGACGTCTGGACCGGAACCGAGTCAACATGTCTGACTTTAGTCCGTGAGAATCAGCTGATTTACAGCAGCGCTACAAGGTAAACCATGTTCTTAATACAATGTGTCCTGGTGTTTAGTTCGATCACAGAACAACCAACTGAGGTTTTATTTTTATTTTTTTCCTGCGAGGTCGAAGCTGTTCCACGAAGCGGACCGGCGGTTCGGATCTGGGTCCAGTGTCCACCAGGATGAAAACAACAGAGTCCAGTTCATTAAAGTTTGGTTAACGTGTTTTTAAAAGTGTTCAATTTAATTCTCAGTGTTTGTGACATGAGTTTGTGGTGTTGAATAAATAAATAAATTAAAAATCAACCTGGTGTCTTCATTTTCAACATGCAGCATGTTAGGCATGACGTAACGAGTCCAGATAGCTTCATTTAGCTCAGATAAATGTAAATATCTCCCACGCTAACATAAATACTGTTTATTATTGTTAAACTGTTAATATATAGCACATTTAGTATGTTATAGTGCAGCGTGACACGTGAAATGTCCGACTGCCTCGTTAACAGACAACTGGATCCAGGCAGCTGGCTCTCTTCCAACACAGATGCAGGTAAGGTGTAGAATAATTAAATATGAGAATCAAAATATATTCCATCAGCTATAGTTCAGAAAGTGGTGCGTGTGTCCACTGTCCAGTCCACCGCCATTGTTAAAATGCCGGCTGTCTGCGCGTGCGTGCTGCGTGCATGTGTTCAAACAAAAGCTCCACGGGAGATGTTTACATTATCAACGGGGGGTCTGCGAAAAACTTCCACCTTGAGAGCAGGGTCAGAAAAGTATCGGTGTCATCGAGGGGGGCCAGCAGCGTCGTGTAGGCGATAAGCAAAGTCGCAAAGAGAAAGTAGCGGTTACACTCAAAATACGCACCGTGTAAACTGGCCCTTACTTACCTGGTGGAAACATTGGAATGCAGTCTGGTGTGGTGGGGGTGTCTGAGTTGTGAGCACGCATATTTATAACAAAAGGCAGTTAATGGCCTACTAATGGTTGAAGAGAAGGAGGGGGTTTGTCCTCAGGATCTTGAAAATTCAGTCATCCTAGTGTTAAATATATTGATGGAGAAAAAACAATACAACAAAATACAGTACAGTCCTTTTACTAATTAACTATTAAGTAACCAATTAATCAATTAATTAATTCATTATTGTTTTACCATTAGCATTTTTCTACCACATTGTATGTCTTAAAAAAACTAAACATTGATAGTTTATTGATACAACTAACAAATTCAGAGTATTGTTGTGTCTGTGTGTGTTTGATACATACCAAGCAAATTAATACTTACTGGACAGAAATTTCAGGAACATCAACTTTATGGATCTTCTTCCGTATTTAGGAGCTGAAACAATAATCCTAACTGACCCTATCTTTTCACCTCAACAGTTTTTGCAAGCGCAGGAAAAATAGTTTGGTTATATCACAATAATTCATCATACATGCAACAAAACATCAATGTAACAAACTTCGTAACAAACATAACAGCTATAAAAGGAAAAAATAGATTAAACAAGTTTAAACGTCCACTGGAAGTCATCTGTTCGTGGACCTATCCTGTAAAAATTACAATAGATATGGTTAGAAAAGTCAACATGAACAATACTATTTGTACATTAATGATTTTAACCATGCATTAACTTACAATATTTACTTTAGTTCGTTGCAACATTTTGTCATCTGCAGAGACTATTTTAGTTGTATAGAACAATTCACTAAGTTTATCTGATTATGAACAATTCACTAAGTTTATCTGATTATGATGGGCGAGAAATATTAATTCTCTTCAGTGCACTGAAAACCCCAAATGCTACCGGTAGAATATATAGATTTGAATTATAAGTAATAAATCAGCTTAGAACCAATTTACTTTTTCTTTTCATGTTTTCTTTTGTTCGACTTCTTTCTTTTGTAGAAATTATCATTAATTGTTTCATGAAATATTCCTTAAACATAAACACTATGCTGTTATGGTCCAAACAAGTTCATTTATTTTGTTTTATTTTTAAATTTTGTTCATTTTATGTTAGTTCTACTTTAAATAAAAACACAACACAAAACATTCTCTCACATAGCTACATACAAAATAGAAAATCGAAAAAATCGGCCGAAAGAAAAATTCTCAGAAAATTCTCACTGTACCTGCCTCCACCATCAAACAACCAGATTAAAACTACTATAATCTGCCAGTAACAGAACAAAACGAACAGCTCCTTCAAAACCCACAATCAACACAAGTATACAGTACACATCGCACTACTTTAAAAACAAAACTATTTAACAATTCAGTTCTGATAGTTTACCCAAAATGTGCACAATGACCTTTTCATTCCTAACTTCTCTTTTTTAAACCTCTACACTCCACTCTAAATCAGCAATCAGCATTAATTTACCCAATTATTTATTTACTTATCTGAAACACATCTAAGCCTACGGGCATTATTCCAACAACTTACAGTCGAATTAAAGTTATTTCAAGCATAGCAAGTTTATAAATCACTGTCAATTATTTGTCAGATAACAATTGAAACAGGAAAGCAAATCTCATATGATATGTTCCTCTTAAAATGTCACAAGCATGAAAGAGTAATTTCCAAAAAGATCTCTTGTGTCTCGGCACAAGTTTTCAGGCCCCTGCTTCAACTTCCTGTTTCTCCCGTTGTCTGACTCCCTGTACAACCTTTTGACCCTGGCTCCTCTATTTTTAACAATCAGCTGTAACAAACAAAGAATGTTCCTGACTGTTTTACTCTGGTGTCTAAATTTACTTGGCAATGAATATGTGATATGTTGTTACAATATATGTGAAAATGTGTATGTTTTTATCTGTCTAACACAATACTTTGTATGTGTGAGCATTGGTCAAATTATAAAATGTGATTTGTGTAATAATTTTATATACCTGGATGTAAATTTTATTTATTTATTTGTGTAGCCACTTTCTTGGTTTAAAGTTATTTGGTTGTAAACAGTATGTACTGTTCACACGTTCTTTTTAGAAAACACAACCTAAAATCGTCTGACTTAAAGATAAACTTTTTGTTTACATCATAAGTTGTTACCTTAACATTTTGTCTCAATGTGTTCACTTAAAAAAATCATTTTCTTATCCAGACTTAATTGGCTTACAAAATTTACTTTAAAATTGTTTGTTTCAAAGATCATTTCAGTATGAAATCTGATCAGTACTTTATAAAATACTGTAATAAGTAGACTTTAAATAACAATAGCTCACAGTAAACATCCTTCCACTGTGTGTGTTTCACCAGATGTCTTGATAGTGTCCATTTTCAGTCCACATTTTACTGCGTGTGTCCAAAAGCTTCATGTGACTCAGTTCAGTCTCTCGGCTTCTGCAACAGTTGACTTTCTTTTTTTTTTCAAAGTTGCTCATAGCAGCCTCCGCCCCGTTTTTTCAGTTCACGGATGTCATTCCTTTGTGTGCCCCTCAAATACACTTTCAGCGTTTGAACGTGTCCTCTCCCGAGACATTTTTCCAGTTCATTTACACTTCTCCAGCTCTACTGTGTTCCAGTGTCTCTGTGACTCTCAGCGCTCAGATTCAGTTTATCATAGGTGCATGACAGCTGTCTTCAGTGACAGTGTCTCAGTTCCTCTTATTATCATCATAGATGTTTTCTGGCTTCAATCGGTTTGAGAAACACACCCAGTAAGTAATTCTGTCACCGTGGCACAAAACAAAAATATATTAGCATTATCTTATATTCTTTTCACAAAATCAAAGTTCATACTGAAAGATCACTATTATTACAGAGCTTTAAATCAATTTTAAAATTGTATGTTGTTCAGTTTTTCTAATATAAATAAAATTATTTCTGCATTTAAATCATTTTAGTTCTATATTTTCAGACCAGAGAGATCCAATCTAAGTAAAAATTATTCTTGTACGGAGAGACAAAGATGTATGTAATCATTATTTACCTAAAGTGTTCAAAACCAATTATGTTTAAAGTAAATCTGTAGTACAATTCGAAGAAGATTTATATTTATATTTATGCTTTAATGAATAAAATGCATTCAACTGTTAATAATAACAATAATGAATTCAATTTATAATGCACTTTTCATTAATCTCAAAGTACTATGAAACTGTTCATAAAGGTTTGAATAAAAATAATTATTTAAAGTTCTGGTTGTTTTCTGCACAAAAACTTTCTGCTCTAGAGATGAACAGCAGAACTTGCACTTCTCAATCCACTCCCTAGCACCAAGCCTGGTTCAGGCTTGGAAGTCAACTCCTTTTATGGTAATTCATGAGTCACTCTCAAACAGGCCTCATTATTGCTCCGTTCGGCAAGACAAACCAACACCCCTTCTTTTCAAAGTTTTAATGTGAGTACAGTTTTATTCTCTATTCTTTTATATAGTGTACGTTGTTTTCAGAACGAACATATAGTTTTGGAATGTCTAACACAATTGAATTTATATTCCACTCATTTTCCTGTGGCTTCTCATAAGAGTCTGCTGTGTGTGCGAGTGTGTTTGTCTGTGTGTGTGTGTGTAGCTTTTTTCACTGGTCTCATTGCAGCGAAACGACTCTACCACGGGAGCAGTTTTAAGAGAGGGAGAGAAAAAAAGACGGGTGGGGCGGCAGACCTCTTTGTTCCAGCTGTCTCGCATCTACAGAATCACTCACTCCACCGGCGAACCGCAAGTAAGTAACTTTTTGTATTGTCTTCTTTATAACTTATAGTTCCTTTCACTGTTTTAAACAAACTTTTAAGGTAGTAAACTTAATCAGGTTTTGTTTGACCTTTTAAACTCATGTTTTTTCATATCGTTTAACCAACGCAGAGCTTCCCATGTTCGTGTGCTCATTCTGACTATGTGTGCGTGGGTGGGTGGTCGGTCTTGCTCTTGAAATTTAGTTTAAACATCTACAAAATTCATATCATAAAGAAATGTATATAAGTATATAATACTTTTCTTATTTATTTTTCACCATATCCAAAAACTTCACACCACAATTTCAATATTTTATACAAAACTTCACGAGATCTTTGCACGAGATCTGTACAAACGAATTGAACAAATCATATTAAGGAGACTAATTAGAGCTTTGGGTCATATTCATGCACTTTTAAGGGACAGTAATTCGATGATGTTTATTACACTGTGAGAACATGTCCCATTTAATTCTTATCCTCTGCGTGTCCGTGAGTTTATATAAATTTTTTTTTTTACTTTTATGAAACTTAAATTAACTTCACATTTAGTTTAAACTAGGTTGTATGCGAGTTTTATCTCTTTGGGAGTTGCTGGCCCCTTTACTGGCCAATAGCCAAAGGCGTTGTCACCAATTTTTTCTACACAGTTTATTTAAGATAAACTTTTATGTGTACGTCAATTACTTTTAAATGTAACAGTTTTTAAAGTTTTTACATTCTAAAACCGGTAGCAGCAGGACGTTGTTGTTTAAAACTTATGCGTATGTGAGTGTTCATCTCCTAGTCTAATCTTTTCTGTGTGTGTTTTCAGGAGAAAAACAGCCATCCTTTACTGCTAACTAACTTCACCAGGAGAAAAACAAGAAAGTGACGAACCAGAAAACCAGAAAACAGCCACCGTTGGAAATTGAGCAAACGCTTCAGCAGCCCAATTTTAACACTTCCCAGTAACCCAGCACTTCAAACTTCCATAAAACAAACATACTTCAACTCCACTCAAACATTTACTCAGACGCAGCAAAACAGTTAAATCTATCAGGAAACTTCAAACATAGCAAACACAAATTTGCAATTTTAATGTACATGTACAGTTTTTAATAAAGATATTTGTTTTATTCAACTGTGCACAGTTTGTATTCTTTTCAGGCCTTTAACCATGGTATGATGTTATTGTCACTCAAACGCGTTGTATGTTACATTTCACTAAATTTAATGCCAAATTTAACGTACTTATAACTCGCTTACCACGTAGTAAAACTCCTACCTTACGTGACTGTAATTTACAGCTTTTACCCAATTCCGCCTTGTCAGACAAAAATGGACTGAATGATCACTTCAGCTTTAAACCTTACTTCTGCCGCGTTTTTCTCCTGCGCTCAGAAACTGATCCGGGTACAGCTTTTTTAACCTCCTTTTATATATATACAAGGAGACTAGTGATCAACTAGCTTTTTAATTTTTACAACCGGTTTACCAATATAGCTTTACTTTAAGTGCTTGAAATATAACATGCAATTTAGTTTTACCAAGTCTAAAGCACATTTTCAAACTATATTTTTACTGCAGTGTCGACACAGAAAGCTGTTTTTTATATCCAATTTAATTCCAATTTGACTGTCAGCATATGAAAACTATTTAATTTTCAATTTGAATTCATTTTTAATTTGTCAAACAGCCAAAACTTGCAAGTTTTTAAATATCTGCTCTTGCTGGCAACAAAAAGTCAGAAAGAAATCCTCAGTTTACAAGTTCGACAGCCCTGATCCAGTGAACACCTTCTCCACCAGCTGAGAAGGTAAGAAATCACTTATACAATAAAATAAAACATATTTACCAAAGGGCCCAATATATCTTCCAGTCTCAGCCAGCAGAAGAAAGCAGCCAGATCAGAGGGCCAACGTACGGGCCACCAAAATGTTGAGGCGAACTGGTCCTCATATTGAATAATTTGAGACGAGACCTTTCTTCCTTTGCCAGCAAGAGAACTCTTTTAATAAGTAAATACAGAACATACAGCTGAACAGTCTATACCGAATTGAATCTAATCTGTGTCCTCAGAATAGCATGTAGTTTCATTTATACCTTCTTTTGACGTCATTTCTTATGTAAGAAAAAGGGTCTGTTCTTTCCCGTAAGGGAAGAACTGAAAACAGTTTTGGGAAGGGCACGAACATAAACAGTTTAGCTTATCTGTTTCTTGTCAGAGGGTAAGAGTTTTTCCCTTGCATGGAGGAACACAAATTTAGGATTAATGACTTTGTTATTCTGGTTCTCACCAGATGTTCTATGAACTCCTGAACTTTTGTACGTGCTCTGTCCAACGAGTGTTGGATTTCTGGACAGACTGTAATGCCCTACAAATACATATAACAAAACCTACACCATCTATGTGTACTTCCTTAGGAACAAGAACAAGGCAGTTGAAGCAATGAAGCACTTCTTGGCAGACACAGGTCTTTACAGTAAAGAAAAACGTCTGAGGTAGGACAATAGGACAGAGTTTGTATCAAAGAAGCTCAAGTCACTATTGAGGGACAAAGCTATAAAACATGAGAGGTCAGCGCCCTACTCTCCCCATCAAAATGGGATTTCAGAGGGGAATTGGTGCACATTATTTGAAATGGCCCGTTGCATGCTGATTGAGTCAGGTTCCCCCAAAATAAGGAACATGTATTACTGTGAGAGAACAGGGGAAAAACCCTATTTATTTTTTTACTGGAAAGAGACCAGATCTGTCAAAAATTAAAAAGTTTGGTTCAAAGTGTATGGTGTATGAGCAAAACAAAAATGAGCTTGATTCTAAAGGCAAATAGAGACGTTTTTGTCAGTTTTGATCGTCATTCACCTGCTTATATGGTTTATTTTTCAGAGACAAACAAGGTTCAGAAACATAGCCTGGTCCACTTCATTGCAAAGAGGTACAGTATGTGTGTGTATCTTATCTCAGCCTTTAAACCTGAACCCCACACTCTCTACACGTTGAACTGAGGAAGCTCCTCGGATGAGGAGTGAAACATCTTCTGTTACAAATAAAGTCCAGTTGTTTGTGTACTGAACGTTTTTTTGAACAGACTCATCAATTTTTGTGATGCATCCAACAACTGCTTTCTCATCTGCAAACTTCACAATATGGCAACCTGCAGGGGTAGGTGCACAGTCATATGTGAGCAGACTGAACAGGAGGGGTTTCAACACACAGACTTGAGGGGAGCCAGTGTTGAGGGTTATGGTGGAGGAAGAGAAGTGTGAATCCTCACAGACTGCAGTTTTCTAGTTACGAAATCCAGGACCCAGTTGCATAGGCTTATTCCTAGTGTGAATGGTTTGTCCATCAGGGTCTGGGGAAAAAAAAGCAAATGGATGTAGGAGTCTTTTTGCTCCAGGTGGGTGGGAGCAGTGTGGACCACAAAGGAAATGGCATCCTCTGTTGATCAATTCTTGTGGTATGCATACTGGTGTGGGCCCTCAACAATGTCGATGGTAGCTTTGTTGTGGGTCATAACCAGTCTTTCAAAGCACTATTGGGGTGAGGGCTACTGGCTCGTAGTCATTCAGTCCAATCACTGTACTCTTAAGCTCTTAAGCACTGGGATGATGGTAGTGTAACACTGTGAAGTGAAGACGTGTTACAAATATATCCGGAGCTCGTGGGTGGAGAAAGAGCAACACACTGAGAGGGAGTAGCGTGACTGACCAAACATTTATTCAGCCCTTCGTTACAATACAGCTCCAGCCAACGTAATGCGCCTTTCCCCCCACTCAACACGAAAAAAGCACAACAAAACCACCGAAGAAGAACTCCCCTTAATGGCACATTAACATCAATGCACACCTGCCCCTGTATTTCACCACATTAATTGAAATGCCAAAATAAATCATCTTACATATTTCCCCCTCTTTTAAAGAAATCAAAAAAGTAATTTTCCCAAAGTACAATCTGTTCAAACTGTCTCGGTGGTAACTCGTACCATGAGAAGGGTCCTCAAAACAATAAAAAAACGTACAATAAAGGCCACATAGAGAACAACAGTTATAATTTTTTATTTTGTATATTTATACACCTGTTTTGTAACATCTCTTATGAAAGACAACTCTTTATAACTTTGTCACAACAACAGTCGTTGTGGCTTCCGAATAGTACGCCCACACCTGGTGACAACTGCACCCTAGAGGGCAGCAAGGCTTGTGCAGGCTGATGGGAAACTGGTCCAGTTTGTATCCTTGGTCAATGTAGCAATGATCTAGCAGTTTCTGATGTCTGTGCTGTTTGGCCAAAGAGCAAGGGTAATGAACCAGACAAAGCTGTATACCTACATGGACACAGCAATGTGTCCATGTTTGGCATTAGTACAGATTGGTTACCCTCCATTGGTAATGTGTCTGTGGAGCAACGATAAGGTGTTAAACGATCATAGTGGATTATTTTGGTCGCAGCCTGAGGATATTTCACATCCACCAGCTACTGGTGGATGTGAAAAGGAGCCCCTTTTCGTCCACGGTTACAACCTTATATGGTCCAGTCCAGTTTGAAGAAAGCTTCTGTCATTGTGTGGTGGGATCATCTATCCATACCAGATCACCAGATCAACCTTGTGTATTTGTTGTAGTAGTATTCTCGTTTTTCTCTTTGTTTTTCAAGATGGAGAACAACAGTACAAGCAGCGTCCATCCGCCTAGTCAGTTCTGCACCATAGTTTGTTGGACTATCAGAAACTGTTGGCGATGAAACATGAACATTAGCAGGTAGTCTGGGCTCTCTACCAAGAACAAGGAAATAAGGTGAGCACCCTGTGCTCGAGTGTGGCGTAGAGTTGAATGAAAGCAGGAAGGTAGTGGTCCCACTCACCTCCATAGTCCTGGATGAGTTGAGCCAACAGTTCTTTTAAAGTCCTATTAAATCTCTCAACTTTCTAAACTCTAATTTCTGACTCATCCAACAACGGTTCCTCAGGAATACCATGTTCAGGGATATATCTCTCACAGAGTAACTGTGCTACTGTGACAGCCTTTTGGTCAAACATAGCATATGCATCCACATACTTGGTGAAATGGTCCTGTACCACAAGCACATATCTGTTACTAACAGATGTAACTGGGAGTTCAGTAATGTCAGTACAGACCAACTGTAATTGTCTCTCAATTGTAAAGGAGCTCTGCGATTTGGTACAACCTTTCTAAAAACTTCACATGTCTTACACAGATTACAGAAATGCTCAATGTCAGATCTCATTCCTGGCCAATAACACACTGTCACTGCTTTCTTAAATGTTCGTTCAGCACTGTAATGACCAGAACATGGATTACCATGAAAAAAATGCATTGTTTCTGTAACAAGTGCCAATGGAATTAACACTTGATAAACCTCAGGTGTTCTTTGGCCTTTGCGACACAACAAAATGTTACATAGCAACAAGTTATGAAACTGCCACCATAATTTTCTCTGCATTATACGTTATACGTTTTACCTGTCTGAGGTAGGGACGTTTCTTGTTTCTTACTTCCAAGAGAACAGGATCAGCAAGTTGTGCAGTTACAATATCCATGTTATGGTCAGATAATGTCTGTTGTAATGTGGCAAACCCCATATTCACACGTGCCATATGAGTGTCCACATAACACACTTGATATAACATTGGTCATCTCCTAATGTTCAGGGGTCGAGCATGGCAACTCAGACAGTGAGACAGATTTTTCTGTATCACTAGAAGAGTGAGCATCAGGCAGCGCCACAAATGTCATCTCAATCGAGTCCTGTCCCAATGGTATCCGTGACATGGCATCTGCATTTTTGGGTTTCTTACCATCTTTGTGAGTGATTGTCCATTGATACGGATCCAACTCCAATGCCCAACGACCCCTGCGTCCTGTAGGGTCATGTGTGATGTCCATTTTCCTTAAACTAAGCAAAGGACGATGATCGGTAATAATTGTGAAAGGAATGCAACTCAGGTAATGTCTAACGTGTCTGACTGACCACACAATAGCATACAGTTCTTTGTCATAGGTAGACCACTTTCTCTCTGTTTTTGACAGTACGTGACTTGCAAATGCCACCATCCTTTCTTCTAACTGTTGTATCTGTTATAGTACTGCCCCAACTGCAAAATTAGATGCATCTGTACTCAAAATGAATGGCTCATCAAAGTTTGGAAATGCCATTATTGGAGGAGAAGTCAGTGCCTTCGTCTGAAAAGCCGTAGAACAGTCCATTCAAACACAACTTGTTTTTGAGTAAGTCTCTGTAAAGGCTGAGCGATAAAGGCATATTGATGTACAAAACGTCTGAGCACAGTCCCAAAAAGGCACGAACCTCTGTCGGTGAACGTGGAACAGGCCAGTCACTAATGCGTTCACTGTTGACTGGGTCCACCGTCAGCCCATTTCGAGACACAATGTTCCCGGTGTACTTTACCGCAGGTTTGCAGAAGTTACATTTCTTCGGGTTTAACTTTAACCCTGCTTGTCGAAAGTGAGTGAGAATCTCTGTGAGATTGCATAGATGTTCTTCAAATGTTTTCCCATAAAAATGATGTCATCCAAATAAATGGACACAAGTTGTCTCTTAGAACAAGCTCCATGAGCCTTTGAAGCCTTGTCCGGTTTCAAACAACTTCACAGCACGGAAACAGCTTTGGTCAGGGTTTTCAACGATATTCTTGTATCAAATGACTCTGGTCAGTTTGTGGTACTTGTACTCCTTGACCTTACCGCTGCTTTCGATACCGTCGATCACGGTATCCTCTTATCTCGGCTCGAACACTGGGTCGGGATCACAGGTGCTGCATTAGACTGGTTCCGCTCATACCTTGCTGACAGAAGTTTCTGTGTTAAGGTCGGGAACAGTGTATCCCCTTCAATGTCTCTTTCCTGCGGGGTCCCACAAGGCTCTATTCTCGGTCCACTTCTTTTCACGCTCTACATGCTCCCACTGGGGACCATCCTAAGAAAACATGGAATTTCGTTCCACTGTTACGCAGATGATTGCCAGATATATCTGCCACTGAAACCAGCAAATACAGGCTCCCTCCACTCTCTCCTAAAGTGTCTGGACGACATTAAGACTTGGATGGCTTCAAACTTCCTAAGTTTTAATGACCAGAAGACTGAAGTCATCATCTTCAGCCCTAGCTCAGCTGCCGCCTCTGATCACATAAACTTGGACTCCCTCCAGCCCTATCTCAAAAACTCTGTAAAAAATCTTGGGATGGTTTTCGACTCAGACCTTAAGTTCGATAAACAAATCAGCTCCGTTCTCCAGAAGAGTTTCTTCCAGCTGCGGCAGGTTGCTAAGCTCAAGCCGGTGCTGTCCAGATCTGATCTTGAGACCCTAATCCATGCGTTCATCACAACCCGCCTGGATTATTGTAATGCACTGTATGCTGGGATCAGCGAGGCCTCCTTTACACGCCTTCAGCTCGTGCAAAATGCAGCAGCTCGGCTTTTAACCGGTACTCGTAGGTATGAGCACATCACACCTGTTCTCTCCTCCCTGCACTGGCTCCCCGTGCGAACTCGAGTCGACTTTAAAATCCTGTTGCTGACCTACAAATGCCTAAATGGCCTCGCTCCCCTCTACCTCTCCGAGCTGCTGGAACCATATGTTCCATCGCGGGCCCTGAGATCATCTGATCAGATGCTCTTGGCGGTCCCAAAAACACGTCTGAAGCTCCGTGGAGATCGAGCGTTTTCAGTCACCGCCCCCAAACTCTGGAACAACCTCCCCCCCAACATTAGACAGGCCTCCTCCCTTCTCATGTTCAAATCCCTGTTAAAAACCCATCTGTTCTCTCTGGTGTTTCATACGGTGTGAGCTGTCGTAGTGTATATATATATATTATTTTTTTACTGTGTTTTTTTTTTTTTCATTTTAATTTGTTCTTATACATTTTTATGTACTTTTACTACTGTAAATAATTGTTACTATTGGTGTGTGTTACTGTTTCTGTACATTTTTAAACTTTTATGCTGTGTGTGTGAAGCACCTTGGTAACAGTTTATCTGTTTTAAGCTGTGCTATAGAAATAAAATTGACTTGACTTGACTTGACTTTGAAAGGTTGGAGGTAAGTTTTTGAGCCCCATGAGCATAACCTTAAATTAGTACAAGCCATCGTGGACGGTTCTATTGGTAATGCTAATAGGCAGATACCTGACATGTTCAAGTACAACTCCTATTATACAGATTCAGACCTGACATCATTGCAGAAAACCCAACTGATGGACACTTTGACTTATTTTACGGACGTGTTTAGTCAATACCCACATGACTTTGGTAGAACTGACATAGTCACACACAAAATCACTATGAACTGCACATCTCCAGCCATGAAGGCTGAAATTCAGCCTCCCTAACGTCACATACATCTACACCTCCAGAAAGAGAGAAAGAGGGCCACCTGCATCATGAAGGACCCCACTCACCTAGCGCACACATTTTTGACTTGCTTCCCTCAGGCAGGAGGTTGAGGAGCATGAGGTGAAGAACCACTAGACTGAGGTCCCTGAAGCTGTTAAACTCATAAATCCCATAAGACCCAGGACACGCTGGAGGGACTATGTTTCTCGGCTGGCCTGGGAACGCCTTGGTATTCCCCCGGAGGAGCTGGCCCAAGTGGCTGGGGAGAGGGAAGTTTGGGCCTCCTTACTTATGGTGTGGTAACACCGAGCAGCTTTTCAGCAGCAGGAGCGTCCAGTTTACATGTAAAGTCAATGGGGGACGCACTTCCAGCAGCTTCTTGGCGTCGGGCGTCACGTGACGTGCGTGTTGAGCGTGCTGGAAAGCATTTTCCGTGCACGTGAACCGGTGTCAGCCTCCAATCCGCGCATTCAGCATGTTGAAGATTTCGCCGTTCAAACGTTCAGACGCCGCTCAACTCTCCCTGATCGGTTGGTGTGTCAACCAATCAGGGAGTGTCGGGGGAGAAGAGAGGGGGCAATGGGAGAGTCCATATGTGAAGCGGAAACGAGGGTGCGCGCGCACTATGTGACATATTGTTTGTCGGAAAAAAAAGAAAAGATCCGCGAGCTCGTGGACTATGGAAGAGAAACTCATTGTAGCTGTGTGTTCGCGACAATTCCTTCACGACCAGTCAAGTCTGCTCGACAGAGACGGAAATAAACAGCTCCTCCTCGCCTGGCGGAGTGAGCAGGACTCCGTGCGCAGGGCTCTGTATACCGGTAAGCTCCTCTCACACACCCAGCAGCTTCTTGGCGTCTGGCGTTCAGCTCTGGACATGCTGTGTGTGTGCTGGACATGCAAGTGCGTCCACGTGCATGCGTGAGGAGCTTTTTGGAGGTTCAAAAGGCTGCTCGGTGTAACCACACCATTTAGGCTGCTACTCCCGCGACCTGACCTCGGATAAGCGGAAGACATCTGATTGATGGATGTATGTTTTGTGAAGCGGAAGGTTACACTGAGTTGTGAAGTCAATAAAGGCAGAGCCGCAAAACCCCTCAGTCTCTGTCAGCCTCTGTGAGCCTTGGTGAACTACAAAGTGGTGTGGCTTCCAGTTAAACAGTGAATAATATCTCCTGTGTCTTCAGAGTAAGCTAATGTAGCTGTAAAAATGTCGACACCAAGCTGCAGATGGTGAAGAAGAGCCAGGAGCTTCCCGTGCGAACGGTGGGATACCCACTGCAGAAATGCTAACAGGTTATGGGCTCGGTGAAGTTTCAGTGGTAACGACGCATGGAACGAGACGTTCACCACAATTTTACGGAAATGAAGCCCACTACCACATCTGGGAAGTAAGGTTTAAAGCATACTTAAAAACCACTGGTCTCAAAGAAGCTATTGTGGGAAGTGAGTTAGTAGAAGGAGATAATGCACAAGAAGTGATGGAGATTGGTAGGAAAAATGAAATGGCATATGCAGAATTGTGCAGTTGTTTGTACAATAAATCGCTAACACTAAGCCTATACGAAGCACCAGATAATCTCAAGAAAAGCCTAGAAATACTGAGACGCCATTATGAGTCCGAAGAAAAGCAGCTAATTGTTGGGCTGTGCACAGAGCTAACCAATGTGCTAATGGCCGACAGGGAGGCATTAGCGGACTATTTAGCAAGTGTTGAAAAGATAGCATTCACATTAAACACAGCTAAAGACACTCTTAGTGATGCATTTCTGACGACGATGGTGCTAAAAGGACTAACGGATGATTACAATCCGTTTTCTGTGCGTGCCACTCAGACGAGAGAAACCCTAACCTTCAGTGAGTTCAAGGCAAGACTGAATGCTCACTGCACTACCATAGCAGGCCCCGAACCGAGAAGTAATAACTGCAAATTACAAAACATTGAAACCCAAATTTAAAGAGAGGAAATATTGCAACGGATAATTCTTTGTTGGTGAGAAAATGGGGAATAAAGCAAAAGTCTGTCGAAACAAAGACAAGAAAACTCAGCTGTGAGTGACCAATACGCAAAACAGCAACAAGCTGGCCACTATTACAGACACTGGACAGCGAACTCTTTGTGTTAAAGATGGACACAAACCCATGGGTGAAGAAGGGATGTTCACGCTCTGGGGGAGTTAATGGCAACCCCATGGCATACAGCAGCAAGGTGTACTTGTGGACAGCTGTGCCTATGTCCACATCATGACCAACAAAAGTGCTTTTGTCAAATTTGACGAGACTTTCCAGCCCAAGAACCACGTAAAGCAGCTGATGGATGGGAGGCAGATCACTGGCAGTGTCCTAAGGAAAGGAGACACACGACTTGAGCTGACTGACAGCAACAGGAATGAGTGTCAAACACACAGAAGCAATGAGTGTCAAACACACAGAAGCAAACACACAGAAGCGTTCCTGATTCCTGGATACCCACAGAACATCCTGTCTGTGGATGCAGCAGCTTCGAAAGGAGCAAAATTGAACTTTGAAAAGAATAACAACCAAATTGGCCTTCCTGGTTGCGCAATGTGAAAAATTATGGCAAACGACAGACTGTATTACCTGGACATTGTCACAGAGAAAAATGTAAGCAGTGAGGACTCCAGAAAAGTATATTTTGATTTAAAAACATGGCACAAGATAATGGGTCATTGTAACTATGACGATATTGTAAAACTTGAAACAGTAGTAAATGGTATGAAAATCAAAGATAACACATGCAGACCNACATCCTGTCTGTGGATGCAGCAGCTTCGAAAGGAGCAAAATTGAACTTTGAAAAGAATAACAACCAAATTGGCCTTCCTGGTTGCGCAATGTGAAAAATTATGGCTAACGACAGACTGTATTACCTGGACATTGTCACAGAGAAAAATGTAAGCAGTGAGGACTCCAGAAAAGTATATTTTGATTTAAAAACATGGCTATGACGATATTGTAAAACTTGAAACAGTAGTAAATGGTATGAAAATCAAAGATAACACATGCAGACCTAACCACTGTGAAAAAGGTGAGAGCCAAAGAGCCATTAGAGCTATTATATACAGACCTGGGTGGGTCTATTGTACCAGAGTCATTTGAAGGGTACAAATATGCTATCACTTTCACTGATTATTTTTCTGGTGCCATCTATGTGTACTTCCTTAGGAACAAGAACAAGGCAGTTGAAGCAATGAAGCACTTCTTGGCAGACACAGGTCTTTACAGTAAAGAAAAACGTCTGAGGTAGGACAATAGGACAGAGTTTGTATCAAAGAAGCTCAAGTCACTATTGAGGGACAAAGCTATAAAACATGAGAGGTCAGCGCCCTACTCTCCCCATCAAAATGGGATTTCAGAGGGGAATTGGTGCACATTATTTGAAATGGCCCGTTGCATGCTGATTGAGTCAGGTTCCCCCAAAATAAGGAACATGTATTACTGTGAGAGAACAGGGGAAAAACCCTATTTATTTTTTTACTGGAAAGAGACCAGATCTGTCAAAAATTAAAAAGTTTGGTTCAAAGTGTATGGTGTATGAGCAAAACAAAAATGAGCTTGATTCTAAAGGCAAATAGAGACGTTTTTGTCAGTTTTGATCGTCATTCACCTGCTTATATGGTTTATTTTTCAGAGACAAACAAGGTTCAGAAACATAGCCTGGTCCACTTCATTGCAAAGAGGTACAGTATGTGTGTGTATCTTATCTCAGCCTTTAAACCTGAACCCCACACTCTCTACACGTTGAACTGAGGAAGCTCCTCGGATGAGGAGTGAAACATCTTCTGTTACAAATAAAGTCCAGTTGTTTGTGTACTGAACGTTTTTTTGAACAGACTCATCAATTTTTGTGATGCATCCAACAACTGCTTTCTCATCTGCAAACTTCACAATATGGCAACCTGCAGGGGTAGGTGCACAGTCATATGTGAGCAGACTGAACAGGAGGGGTTTCAACACACAGACTTGAGGGGAGCCAGTGTTGAGGGTTATGGTGGAGGAAGAGAAGTGTGAATCCTCACAGACTGCAGTTTTCTAGTTACGAAATCCAGGACCCAGTTGCATAGGCTTATTCCTAGTGTGAATGGTTTGTCCATCAGGGTCTGGGGAAAAAAAAGCAAATGGATGTAGGAGTCTTTTTGCTCCAGGTGGGTGGGAGCAGTGTGGACCACAAAGGAAATGGCATCCTCTGTTGATCAATTCTTGTGGTATGCATACTGGTGTGGGCCCTCAACAATGTCGATGGTAGCTTTGTTGTGGGTCATAACCAGTCTTTCAAAGCACTATTGGGGTGAGGGCTACTGGCTCGTAGTCATTCAGTCCAATCACTGTACTCTTAAGCTCTTAAGCACTGGGATGATGGTAGTGTAACACTGTGAAGTGAAGACGTGTTACAAATATATCCGGAGCTCGTGGGTGGAGAAAGAGCAACACACTGAGAGGGAGTAGCGTGACTGACCAAACATTTATTCAGCCCTTCGTTACAATACAGCTCCAGCCAACGTAATGCGCCTTTCCCCCCACTCAACACGAAAAAAGCACAACAAAACCACCGAAGAAGAACTCCCCTTAATGGCACATTAACATCAATGCACACCTGCCCCTGTATTTCACCACATTAATTGAAATGCCAAAATAAATCATCTTACATATTTCCCCCTCTTTTAAAGAAATCAAAAAAGTAATTTTCCCAAAGTACAATCTGTTCAAACTGTCTCGGTGGTAACTCGTACCATGAGAAGGGTCCTCAAAACAATAAAAAAACGTACAATAAAGGCCACATAGAGAACAACAGTTATAATTTTTTATTTTGTATATTTATACACCTGTTTTGTAACATCTCTTATGAAAGACAACTCTTTATAACTTTGTCACAACAACAGTCGTTGTGGCTTCCGAATAGTACGCCCACACCTGGTGACAACTGCACCCTAGAGGGCAGCAAGGCTTGTGCAGGCTGATGGGAAACTGGTCCAGTTTGTATCCTTGGTCAATGTAGCAATGATCTAGCAGTTTCTGATGTCTGTGCTGTTTGGCCAAAGAGCAAGGGTAATGAACCAGACAAAGCTGTATACCTACATGGACACAGCAATGTGTCCATGTTTGGCATTAGTACAGATTGGTTACCCTCCATTGGTAATGTGTCTGTGGAGCAACGATAAGGTGTTAAACGATCATAGTGGATTATTTTGATCGCAGCCTGAGGATATTTCACATCCACCAGCTACTGGTGGATGTGAAAAGGAGCCCCTTTTCGTCCACGGTTAGCACGGTTAGGTCCAGTCCAGTTTGAAGAAAGCTTCTGTCATTGTGTGGTGGGATCATCTATCCATACCAGATCACCAGATCAACCTTGTGTATTTGTTGTAGTAGTATTCTCGTTTTTCTCTTTGTTTTTCAAGATGGAGAACAACAGTACAAGCAGCGTCCATCCGCCTAGTCAGTTCTGCACCATAGTTTGTTGGACTATCAGAAACTGTTGGCGATGAAACATGAACATGTACAGACTCATCAGCCTTGTCTGTACATGTTCAAGTAGAAAGGTAGTCTGGGCTCTCTACCAAGAACAAGGAAATAAGGTGAGCACCCTGTGCTCGAGTGTGGCGTAGAGTTGAATGAAAGCAGGAAGGTAGTGGTCCCACTCACCTCCATAGTCCTGGATGAGTTGAGCCAACAGTTCTTTTAAAGTCCTATTAAATCTCTCAACTTTCTAAACTCTAATTTCTGACTCATCCAACAACGGTTCCTCAGGAATACCATGTTCAGGGATATATCTCTCACAGAGTAACTGTGCTACTGTGACAGCCTTTTGGTCAAACATAGCATATGCATCCACATACTTGGTGAAATGGTCCTGTACCACAAGCACATATCTGTTACTAACAGATGTAACTGGGAGTTCAGTAATGTCAGTACAGACCAACTGAAATTGTCTCTCAATTGTAAAGGAGCTCTGCGATTTGGTACAACCTTTCTAAAAACTTCACATGTCTTACACAGATTACAGAAATGCTCAATGTCAGATCTCATTCCTGGCCAATAACACACTGTCACTGCTTTCTTAAATGTTCGTTCAGCACTGTAATGACCAGAACATGGATTACCATGAAAAAAATGCATTGTTTCTGTAACAAGTGCCAATGGAATTAACACTTGATAAACCTCAGGTGTTCTTTGGCCTTTGCGACACAACAAAATGTTACATAGCAACAAGTTATGAAACTGCCACCATAATTTTCTCTGCATTATACGTTATACGTTTTACCTGTCTGAGGTAGGGACGTTTCTTGTTTCTTACTTCCAAGAGAACAGGATCAGCAAGTTGTGCAGTTACAATATCCATGTTATGGTCAGATAATGTCTGTTGTAATGTGGCAAACCCCATATTCACACGTGCCATATGAGTGTCCACATAACACACTTGATATAACATTGGTCATCTCCTAATGTTCAGGGGTCGAGCATGGCAACTCAGACAGTGAGACAGATTTTTCTGTATCACTAGAAGAGTGAGCATCAGGCAGCGCCACAAATGTCATCTCAATCGAGTCCTGTCCCAATGGTATCCGTGACATGGCATCTGCATTTTTGGGTTTCTTACCATCTTTGTGAGTGATTGTCCATTGATACGGATCCAACTCCAATGCCCAACGACCCCTGCGTCCTGTAGGGTCATGTGTGATGTCCATTTTCCTTAAACTAAGCAAAGGACGATGATCGGTAATAATTGTGAAAGGAATGCAACTCAGGTAATGTCTAACGTGTCTGACTGACCACACAATAGCATACAGTTCTTTGTCATAGGTAGACCACTTTCTCTCTGTTTTTGACAGTACGTGACTTGCAAATGCCACCATCCTTTCTTCTAACTGTTGTATCTGTTATAGTACTGCCCCAACTGCAAAATTAGATGCATCTGTACTCAAAATGAATGGCTCATCAAAGTTTGGAAATGCCATTATTGGAGGAGAAGTCAGTGCCTTCGTCTGAAAAGCCGTAGAACAGTCCATTCAAACACAACTTGTTTTTGAGTAAGTCTCTGTAAAGGCTGAGCGATAAAGGCATATTGATGTACAAAACGTCTGAGCACAGTCCCAAAAAGGCACGAACCTCTGTCGGTGAACGTGGAACAGGCCAGTCACTAATGCGTTCACTGTTGACTGGGTCCACCGTCAGCCCATTTCGAGACACAATGTTCCCGGTGTACTTTACCGCAGGTTTGCAGAAGTTACATTTCTTCGGGTTTAACTTTAACCCTGCTTGTCGAAAGTGAGTGAGAATCTCTGTGAGATTGCATAGATGTTCTTCAAATGTTTTCCCATAAAAATGATGTCATCCAAATAAATGGACACAAGTTGTCTCTTAGAACAAGCTCCATGAGCCTTTGAAAGGTTGGAGGTAAGTTTTTGAGCCCCATGAGCATAACCTTAAATTAGTACAAGCCATCACCAATCAGCCAATGCAATCTTTTGTCTGTATGCAGGATCCATTTGTACTTGCCAGTACCCACTAGACATGCGAACCAGACAGTGCATCCAAACTGTCATCCACTCTTGGTCCACGTCCGTAATGGTGACAGAGTTCAGTTTTCGAAAATCTACACAAAATCTATATGAGCCATCTTTCTTTTTTACCATAATGGGCTCGAGCTGTCGTGTACCTTAAGTGTTTCCACTTGGTGACGAATTTCAGCCTTCATGGCTGGAGATGTGCAGTTCATAGTGATTTTGTGTGTGACTATGTCAGTTCTACCAAAGTCATGTGGGTATTGACTAAACACGTCCGTAAAATAAGTCAAAGTGTCCATCAGTTGGGTTTTCTGCAATGATGTCAGGTTTGAATCTGTATAATAGGAGTTGTACTTGAACATGTCAGGTATCTGCCTATTAGCATTACCAATAGAACCGTCCATAATGGTGAACTCACCCTGGCCCTCTGCCAAGACAGCATGAAAGTTCCCCACCTGTGTACCATCATGAAACATGTGAGTTAATGTCACTATGTGAGACATTAGCCACTTTATATAGAGTACAGAGAATACTTTATACAGAGAATCGTTCTACCCTTGCCACATTCCATGCAATAGCAGCAGAAGACTGATCGGTATAATGTGGTTCAAACACACCTATGTAACCTTTAGATAAAAACCCTTTAAGGGGTGCATCAAGAGTAGCACTGATGACCTCTCTGACATAGCAGGAATGGTAACCGTCGATGATATTGCCACCACAGTCAGGCAGGGAATATACAAATGTGGACTAACTAGTGGTACAGCTGTACCGGCTACATTGCACGTCATGGTCCGAGTGTCAACAGTAATGCCATTTGCCACCATAAAATCCCAACCTAAAATGAACGCTTTTGTACAGTTTCTGACAACTTGGAGTGTATGTCTCATGGGCTATCTGCAATAATTAAATTCACGTAAATGGAGCCTACAGAGTCAAGGGGATCACGTGTTACCCCAGTGAGAGGAATAGACCGTTTTATAATGGTTTTCTCTGAAACATCAGCCCCTGTGTCAACAAAAGCATGTACTACAGTGTCCTCAATAACAACTGACACATATATTTTCTTTACATCAGCCACACATGAGATGTCAATAGCACCTGTGTCAGTGTGAATGTCGTTGTCCATCTGGGCCAAGAAGAAGTTGGCAGCTGACAATCTGCCCTCATTGTCAGCTACTTGTAGTTTTCCTGCTCCCGGTTTTGACGTGAAGGGGAACGGAACCGTACCTGCCCAGGACTGGGAGATTGATGAAGGTGCCCACTTTCATAGCGGTCTGGAGAGCGACCATGGCTAGCGTAGCCTCTGTTTGAAGCTCTATAGCCCTGCGAGTAATGTTCAGATGAGCCAGATCAGGAAGGTGAATCCTGTTGGTTGTGTTCCTCCTTGTCATATGATGTCCGGAAGGAGCTGTGGCGAAGTGTGTTGAAGTGTGTTTTTTGAGTCTCGGTGCCGTGGAGGTGACAGATGGTAGCCGTCCGATGAATATCTGTAATCACCTCGTCTAGCCGAAGCAGAGCTCCGATGACGAAATCCATAATCCCGCCTGTCCTGGTGATATGCATCCTCACGCTGGAGGTCAACCGTCATTTGTTGAACTGTGTCCGACAGTATTTCAATCATCTTTGCCATTTTCTTGAAATCGTCCAGAGTGGACTCCTTGAGGAGCAGGTGAAGGGAGCTGAGTAGACCATCAGTCCGTGTGCGGCATTTGGCCCTCTCTTGTCGCAGCAGCTCCGAGGTAGGCTAGCCGGTGTATCGAGACGCTAGCCGTCAGATCCGTGATCTGCACTCGGCCCCCTCCAATCGAAGCTCCAATATTGGCCAGCCAGCTCGGCTTGTGGCTTCTGGTGGCGACTCTTCAGTTCGTCCGCGACGTTCAGTTCGTATAAAAAAAAAGAAAGAAAAAAAAATAATATATATATATAAA
>JBBPBX010016906.1:0-13325 GCA_038048925.1 Garcialebias charrua | reverse complement strand
TTTTGTTTGTTTGTTTTTTTCTTGTTTTTTGTTTGTTTTACGTTGCTTTCTTCTGGAGCTCAGCTCTCGTCCTATTGCTCCAGCGATCTTTCACCAGATCAAGTCTGAAATGGATTCCTCCAGGTCCATTTCCCATTTCAGTTTAAGAGAGTTCAAACTGGTCTCATGGTATGAACTGAGCAGTGTATAAATCTTACTAAATCTTACTAAAGGCCCCTTTAGAAACATTTTGTGGCTAAGAAGCCACAAAATGTTTAGAGGGGTGCAAATGAAAAGAGTCAGATTTAGAACTCACAAAATATCTCAAATGAAAAGAGTCAGATTTAGAACTCACAAAATATCTCTGCTGCAAATAACTGAAAAAACTAACTTGTGGATATTAAGCTTCTGCTATTATATAACCAGCTATTCAAAAGATGTATATATAGATGTATATATACCAGTGTCCTCAATAACAACTGACACATATATTTTCTTTACATCAGCCACACATGAGATGTCAATAGCACCTGTGTCAGAGATCATATAGTGAATGCACTCCCCTCAAGACCCATGTTTCAAGCTGTATTAGCTACTGAGGGAGTAAACATGCTTATTTGACACAGGTGCCAACAAAAGTAAATCTGCATAGTTAAATGTCCTCCAGAACTGATTCCAAATCTTAACCGTCCAGATCTAAATTCTGTTAGAAACATACTAACTATTTATTTGCTACTGACTATTTAAAAGGCAGCCGAGAGCAGAGTAACGCAGAGGGGGAACTGGATCCAAATGAGGCCCTCTCCAAAGCCACCCAATTAGGAGAAAGGGTATCCTTACCCAACAGAATAGTAGAGTTCTGATATTACTTGCCAAGTAATAGTGCATGAAATTAGGGAGTGACATGCCTCCAAGTCTGCCCTGCAGACTTGCCTTATTGACATGCCTCCAAGTCTGCCCTGCAGACTTGGAGGCATGTCAATAAGGCATGTCAATAAGACCCTCTTGGCAATCCATTTGTCATGTTCTGGTGCGGTGTTGGATGAACCCAGAGATGCAGACAGGCAGAACACTCGGAGGCACGAGTTGAAAATTAATAAATCATTTAATGTGTTGTGAACACAAACTCATAACTAAGACAGGGCAGTACTCACGACTCTTTGAGTTAGGATGTGGCACAAGCCTGGACACGACACACCAGGTAGATCGACGAATGACCCCACACTCAAACCCACACCCACATAAACTAATATATGCACTGTCATTACCCAAAACCCAAAACACCTGAGGAATGGCCCACAATCCTGACAGTACCCCCACCCCACAGACGCCCCACGGCGTCCCAAAGAAACCCCCCAAAAGAACAAGGGTGGGCGGAGGGAGGCAACAGGCACCACAAGCCAGTTCAGGAGGACGTCCAGGAGGTCGCCCATCACCACCCGCCGGAACCGGAGGACGTCCAGGAGACCGCCCATCGCGCTGCGTCACGTCGGGCGGGCGACAGGGAGGCCGTCCATCCTGCAGCGCCACCTCCGGAGGACGTCCAGGAGGCCGTCCATCACCACCAGCCAGGTCCGGAGGACGTCCAGGAGACCGGCCATCACCGGCAGGCACCGCGACCCCAAGGACGGCAACGGCAGGAACCAAGACGTCGACGGCCAGGACACGTTCAGAGTAGGCCGGCAAACATCCCCCGTCGTCCGGAACACCGCCTTCGTTGGTCGAAACATCATCAGCCTGAACACCATCATCGTCGGCCGGAACACCATCATCGTCGGCCGGAACACCATCATCGTCGGCCGGAACACCATCATCGTCGGCCGGAACACCATCATCGTCGGCCGGAACACCATCATCGTCGGCCGGAAACCCATCATCGTCGGCCGGAAACCCATCATCGTCGGCCGGAACACCGCCATAGTCGGTCGGAACCAAGACCCCGACAGCAAGGACTTGGTTGGCCGGTCCCGAGTCGTCGATGGCAGAACCACGATCGTCGTTGACCACCGAGACGACCCCAGGCGTAGAGACGTCAAGCGGCGAGACGTCTTCATGACCCTCGTCAGGACCCTCATCGTCGAGACCCTCTTTGTGAGGACCCACGTCGTCGTCGAGCGGCGAGATGTCTGCTTTGTTGAGACCCTCGTCATCGGGACCCACGTCGTGGGGACCCTCATCGTGGAGACCCTCATCGACGTCGAGCGGCGAGATGTCTGCTTCGTTGAGACCCTCGTCGTCGTGACCCTCATCGTGGAGACCCTCGTCATCGTCGAGCGGTGAGATCCCTTCAGGGTCCTCTGGGGTGACTGCAGTAACAGCAGTCTCAGAAGACCATGGTCCCACTACAGGTTCTGGACAACCTGCAGACTCTGGAACGCCTGAAGCAGGTCTTCGTCTAGGCGCTGGCACTGGTCTCTGTCTGGGCGCTGGCACGGGAACCAGTCTGGACGCTGGTGTAGACGACGCTGGCACTGGTCTCTGTCTGGGCGCTGGCACTGGTCTCTGTCTGGGCGCTGGCACGGGAACCAGTCTGGGCGCTGGCACGGGAACCAGTCTGGGCGCTGGCACGGGAACCAGTCTGGGCGCTGGCACGGGAACCAGTCTGGGCGCTGGCACGGGAACCAGTCTGGGCGCTGGTGTAGACAGGGCAGCGCCCTCTGCTGGTGTAGACAGGGCAGCGCCCTCTGCTGGCGTAGACAGGGCAGCGCCCTCTGCTGGCGTAGACAGGGCAGCGCCCTCTGCTGGCGTAGACAGGGCAGCGCCCTCTGCTGGCGTAGACAGGGCAGCGCCCTCTGCTGGCGTAGACAGGGCAGCGCCCTCTGCTGGCGTAGACAGGGCAGCGCCCTCTGCTGGCGTAGACAGGGCAGCGCCCTCTGCTGGCGTAGACAGGGCAGCGCCCTCTGCTGGCGTAGACAGGGCAGCGCCCTCTGCTGGCGTAGACAGGGCAGCGCCCTCTGCTGGCGTAGACAGGGCAGCGCCCTCTGCTGGCGTAGACAGGGCAGCGCCCTCTGCTGGCGTAGACAGAGCAGCACCCGCTGCTGGTGTAGACAGGGCACCCGCTGCTGGTGTAGACAGGGCGGCGAACAGCAGCATGGACTCATCCCTCAAAGTCTTAACCCAAGTCAGTATTTGTGTGCGACCTGGATCTGGTAGCAAACAGGAATTGGCAATGATTATTTCTTCTGCAAGGGAAAAAGACCTGATTTTATGTTGTAGGTCCACACTACTGAGGGCAGCCTGAAGCAGTCTCTCAATCTGCTGGATAACGAGAGTGGCCTCCCGCATCTGTACAACAGCGACCCCTGGGGTTGATGAGTGCTCTGTGCGTTCGTCCTCAGAGTGGGAGCTCACACACTTCTCCTTCCGTGAAGGCTTTGCTGGAGGAGGCATCCTTGGGTCCCCAGCTGCGTGTCGTGCAGGATCCATCTCTGTGTGTCCTGCAGACGTGTGAACTGGGACCACATACCCCCCCTTCAGCGAACGTCTCCCCGGAGACGTCACAGAGCACGAGGCCGGGCACCCCTCCCCCAACGAAATCCCCCTCGGCGCTGTTGACAGCGTGGGAATTGGGGCAGTAGGCGGGGCGGGCAGAAACCCGGAAACGTTCAGCGTCTTCGTTCGCCGCTTCCTCCTGCGGCGACGCGGTGCCGAAGCTGGACTGGACCAGCACGCTTCGGGTTCAGAGTCGTCCTCAGAAATGGACCACAAAGCCAACGCAGGAGAAGGAGGGCAGAAAAAAACCATGTCGGAGCGGTCGCCTCCGCGTCTCCTCCTCGCTCGCTCCTCCAGTAAGAGAGGAGATGGCAGGATTTCCACTCCGGGTCCGCAACTCCAACCGGGTTCCGTCTGAAACCCGCTGAACCGAATGGCGGCTGCTTCCTTTTGAGCTGTAGCCGTCATTTTCTGCTCACGAGTGCCTTGGATCATCCGTCTGCGGGGGTTCTGGTTAGGTGGGGTCATTATGTCACGTTCTGGTGCGGTGTTGGATGAACCCAGAGATGCAGACAGGCAGAACACTCGGAGGCACGAGTTGAAAATTAATAAATCATTTAATGTGTTGTGAACACAAACTCATAACTAAGACAGGGCAGTACTCACGACTCTTTGAGTTAGGATGTGGCACAAGCCTGGACACGACACACCAGGTAGATCGACGAATGACCCCACACTCAAACCCACACCCACATAAACTAATATATGCACTGTCATTACCAAAAACCCAAAACACCTGAGAATGCAGCAGTCCAGTAATTACCCAAAACCCAAAACACCTGAGGAATGGCCCACAATCCTGACACCATTGATGCTTTTTATTCCAAATAAATGCTTGTAGTAATCTGTCCTGCTCCGTTTTAGTTTTATTCTTCTCTAGTGATCTTTAAACATAGTTGACAAACAAAAACAGATTCCTACCTTTTGGATTTGGCTGATCGCTGGTTAATCTACAAACAAGAAAGTCCTCAGCAGCAAATTTGGATTCAATCATGCTGCTTTACTTATGGTGGCTTGGTTTGTGCCTCGAGTATCCAGACTCAAATCCTTATGACAGAATGGATCAGATCTCGGGGCTTTTACTCAGGCACATTCTTTTTGTGTGGCCATGTAATTAGGACATTTCAGAACCCGAGTGGGCCAATACAGACTCAAGGTAGACGTCATTAAGTTCTGCCTGTCTCCAAAACAACTGTGTTTATCTGAGTTTGGCTCCTCTAGCTGGCCTTGAAGGCCACCTTATCTGAATTGCCTGGAGAACATGTAATCTGACACTGCCCCTCCTCCCTCCCATTGAGGAATTTCCAATTGATAACCAGAGGAAACCAGCTGAATAAACATTGTCATCATTTAAGGACTCTTGGGTTCCCATAGGCATGTCCTTGTCCATTCCCCGACATAATTTGAGAATGTTTATGGATCTCACTGGAGAAAACTGGCTGATTATTCCATCCTTATCAGAACTCTTAGCTTCCTCGAGTGCATTCTCTCAACACTCTCGTCATCTCACCCCCTATGCTGAATGTCTACATCACTATGTGCTTTATTGTGCAAGGTGTTAACCCAGGTATAAAATTTAACAATGTTCAGTCAGGTTATCTTGAAAGTTTCTTTTTTTTTTTTTTGCTGAGACCTTTAGCCCTCTATCCAGAAGGCTTCATCTTCATTTTGTGCCTGGAAGTGTGGGCATGCTAGTGACTGACTGGTGGTCAGGCTTTCACCCATGGAGCTCGACCGGGCACAGCCTGAAGAGGTAACGTGGGTCCCCCTACCCATGGGCTCACCAATTGTGGGAGGGGCCAAAGGGGTCAGGTGCAATGTGGGATACGTGGTGGCCGGGACCTTAGCAGTCTGATCCTTAGCTCCCCCGCTGATCCCATCGCTCCATCATTGTTTAAACAAGTACAACCATCGACTGGGCACGCTGTTCTTAATATTCTAAACAGTAGCATTGCAACAAGCGTGGTCCCAGATGTCTTCAAACATGCAGTAGTCACTCCATTAATAAAGAAACCTGGTCTTGACCCTTCAGTCTTCTCAAATTATAGACCAATATCAAAACTCCCCTTTTGTCTAAAATCCTCAAAAAATAGTTTCTGACTAGTTAAATTAGTTTCTAAATAAGAACAAATTCTTTGAGATATTTTAGTCTGGTTTCAAGCAGCTCCACAGCACAGAAACAGCTTTGGTTAGGGTTTGCATTGACATTCTGGTACCAAATGATTCTGGTCTCTTTGTGGTACTTGTACTCATTGACCTTGCTTTTGATACCGTTAACCACAGTATCCTTATATCACTAAGATAAGGCTCGAACACTGGGTCGGGATTACAGGTGCTGCATTAGACTGGTTCCGCTCATACCTCACAGACAGAAGTTTTTGTGTCCAGGTCGGGAACAATGTATCCACCTTAATGTCTCTTTCCTGTGGGGTCCCACAGGGCTCTATTCTTGGAATACTTCTCTACCTGCTCCCGTTGGGGTCCATCCTAAGGAAACATGGGATTTCGTTCCACTGTTACGTGGATGATTGCCAGATCTACCTACCACTGAAACCAGCTAATGCAGGCTCCCTCCACCCTCTCCTGAAATGTCTGGACAACATTAAGACATGGATATTTTCAAACTTCCTACGTTTTAATGACCAGAAGACTGAGGCTCAGCTGCCGCCTCTGATCATATAAACTTGGACTCCCTCCAGCCCTATCTCAAACACTCTGTGAAAAATCTCGGGATGGTTATTGACTCGGACTTTAAGTTCGATAAACAAATCAGTTCCGTTCTGCAGAAAAGCTTTTTCCAACTGTGGCAGGTAGCTAAGCTCAAGCCATTGTTGTCCAGACCCGATCTTGAGACACTAGTCCATGAATTCATCACAACCTGCCTGGATTATTGTAACGCACTGTATGCTGGGATCAGCCAGGCCTCCATCTCACGTCTCCAGCTCGTCCAAAATGCAGCAGCTCGGTTTTTAACCGGTACACATCAACCGGTACACATCAAACCAGTTCTCTCCTCCCTTCCCTGGCTCCCTGTGTGAACTAAAATCGACTTTAAAATTCTATTTTAACTGTGGTTCATGGGTTCTGACTATTGTTTGTGTTTATATGCCAAATGGCAGTTCAGATTACCTACCCTTTTTGGAGTCCTTGGAGAGGATACGGTAGAGTGCCCTTCCTTGGAACTCCCCTGTTCTGCTGAGGGGCTTCAACGCTCACATGGGCAATGACAGTGAGACCTGGAGGTTTGTAGTTGGCAGAAAGTCCACCCTGATATGAACACGAATGGCGTTCTGTTATTGGACTTCTGTGCTCGTCATGGATTGGACAAACGCATACCATGTTCAAACATAAGGTAAATGGCAGTACTTATATAGTACCTTTCTATCTTATCAAGATACTCAAAGTGCTTTACACTACAGTCTGTCTCATTTACCCATTCATACAGCATGATCACTACAAAGCTGTGAACAAATCATTCTAAAGAGACTAAGCCGAGCTTTATCATATTCATACACTGATGGGACACACATCAGAGGCATTGAGGGGTTCAGTGTCTTGCCCAGAGACACTTTGACATATGACTGCTGATGGATTCAAACCCTCCAACTCTTGCATTGGAGGACGACTGCTCTAATCACTCAGCCACAGCATAAGGGGTGCAAATGCTGCTTGGCACCAGGATACCCAAGGGAGCATTTAGATGTTCGTCTTTGTTGTCAACTCATCTGATCTGTGGCTGCATGTCTTTGACACTCGGGTGAAGAAAGGGGTGGAGCTGTCCACTGACCAATACCTGGTGTTGAGTTGGCTCCAATGGTGGGGGAGGATGCTGGTCAGACCTGGTAGGCCCAAACATATTGTGATGGTCTGTTGGGAATGTCTGGCAGAGTCACCTGTGAGATGGAGCTTTAAATCCTAACTCCGAGAGAACTTCAAACATGTTCCGGGAGAGATGGGGGACATTGAACCATGTTCCGTGCCTCCATTGATGATGCACCTTGTTGGAACTGCAGCTGCAAAGTTGTTGGTGCCTGTACTGGTGGTACCCCTCAAACCTGTTGGTAGACAACGGCAGTGAGGGATGCTATTAGGTTGAAGAAAGAGTTCTATTGGACCTTTTTGGCCTATGGGACCCCGGAAGCAGTTGATGGGTTCTGCTTCAAAAATGTCTGTGGGGAACAATCCCGACTCTCGTGCATTCCAAGTAGCATGTAGCTCGGCTGGTTGCTGAGGCAAAAAGTTGAGCGTGGGAGGAGTTCGGAGATGCCATAGAGAATGACTTCCATACTGTTTCGACAATTCTTGTCTACCATCTTCTCGGTTGGGGGAGGGGGGGAGTACACCAACAACACTGTTTATAGTGGGGATAGTGTGCTACTGACCTCAACCCGGAACGTTGTGTATCTGTGGGCAGAGTACTTCAAAGACCTTCTCAATCCCACCAGCAAAGCTCCTTGGTCATAGGGCTGACTACAGGGGGCTCAAGCTCTTAAGGCTCCCTGATAAGGTATATTTGGAAGTTCTGGAAAGGGGGGTCCGTCAGATAGATGAACCTCGGATTCAAGAGGATCAGTGTGGTTTTTTTGTCCCTGGTCACTGGACCAGCTCTACACATTCACTAGCTCTACACATTCACTGGAGGGTGCATGGGAGTTTGCCCAACCTGTCTACATGTGCTTTGTAGACTTGGAATAGGTGTTCAACCGCGTCCCTTGGGAAACCCTGTGGGTGGTACTCTGGGAGTATGGGGTATTAGGCCCTTTGATGCAGTCTGTTAGGTCATACAGTACAACCAAGCTCTGACACTGTATGACCAGTGTCAGAGCTTGGTCCACAGTGTCGGCAGTAAGTCCGGCTCGTTTCCGGTGAAAGTTGGACTCTGCCAAAGTTGTTATTTGTCACCGATTCTGTTCACAACTTTTGGACATAATTTCTAGTTGCAGCTTCATCAGGTCATAATCTACAGCTTTCAATGGAGCGGTTCGCAGCTAAGCGGCCAAATACAAGGTCATGGTCTTGAGCCAGAAAAGCGTAAAGTTCCTTCTCTGGGTCAGGAAGGAGGTCCTGCCCCAAGTGGAGGAGTTTAAGTATCTTGGGGTCTTGTTCACGAATAGGGGAAAATGGAGTGAGAGATCGATAAGCAGATAGTTGCGGCATCTGCAGTGAAGTAGGCACTGTACCGGTCGATCGTCGTGGTGAAGAGAGAGCTGAGTCAAAAGACAAAACTATCGATTTACACGTCGATCTACGCCCCTACCCTCATATAGATGAGGGTAGGGGCATGGGCTTTGTGTTGTGACCAAAAGAACGAGATCACGGATACAAGCGGTCAAAATGTTTTCTCTGCCGGGTGTCTTAGAGATAGGTAAGAAGAGGTAAGAAGCTCGGTCATCCGGGAGGGACTCAGAGTAGAGCCACTGTTTCTCCATGATGAGATGAGCCATTTGAGGTGGCTACAGCATCTAGTTAAGATGCCTCCTGGCCACCTCCCTGGTGAGGTGTTCCAAACATGTCCCACTGGGAGGAGGCAGAGTGGAAGATCCAGGACATGCTGGAGGGACTGTTTCTCAGCTGGCCTGGAAATGCCTTGGGAATCCTCCGTAGGCGCTGGTCCAAGTGGCTGGGGAGAAGGAAGTCTGGGCCTCCCTACATAGGCTGCTACCCCGCAACCTGACCCCAGATAAGCAAAAGAAAATGGATGGATGAATGATCTTCTACTTCCAGATCTGGACAAGGCAGCATCTACTTTCCCTTGCTCCTTCCCTCCCCCGACTTTCCTCACCGTCTTGTCTTGTCTGTAGCTCCTTAGGAAATCACTTCTCGAACGCAAATTGAAATGGATTTAGTTTCATGGGCGATCAACTCTATTGACAAGTTTTTTTCTGCAAAACGGCAAGGTCCCAGAGAACCAGCTTGCCCTTCTCAGACGCACCCCAGAGGATATGTCATGGAATCATATCACCAGGACAGGCGGGAACCTGTCCTGGTGATATGCATCCTCACGCTGGAGGTCAACCGTCATTTGTTGAACTGTGTCCGACAGTATTTCAATCATCTTTGCCATTTTCTTGAAATCGTCCATAGTAGCAGAGTGGACTCCTTGAGGAGCAGGTGAAGGGAGCTGAGTAGACCACCCAGATGGGACAGCAAGGAAAAAATTGTGTAGAAAAAGACTGCGCAGGAGCCGGGGTTGTGAACACTTTGGTGAGCATTTTCAATTTGCATACCAAACTGTAGTGCAGTCTCCAATGTTTTAACACCTTGCGCATGACATCCCAGTATGGGTCAAGTCCAGCAATAAACCGTCTACATTTTTCTCCCTGTTTAGCATTATCACCATAAGTTGGAAAAGCTTCCTCGACCAAACGGCAAATCTCAGCCGCAAACAAAGGAAGGGCTTCACCAGGAAGGCGACGGCGTGCAATAATGTAGCTTTGGAAAGTCGAGAAATAAGCAGTTTGTCCAAAAACGCTCTTCAGCTTCTCCTTTGTGGCTGAATAGTACGCTTTAACTGCATCAATTTGACTATCCCAGTAACTGAAAGCAGCACCCCCCCCCAAGTACGTAGGTAAAAGTTTTGCCAAACTATCCTCATTAGCATCAGAATAAGCCTCAACAGTCGCTTCAAAACGTTTGCACCATTTAGAAAAATCTTCTTTTCCATCCCCCACAAAGATGTGGCTGTACTGTGGTATTCTGCCAGTAGCAGAATGAAAAGGTAATTGTTCCCAAAAATTACTCTACATAACTGGGTATTGGACCCTGTAACTGGCAGCCGAAAAAGATGGAGGGAGAGAGAAAAAAAAGTCTGTCCTCAGCAGCTGCTATATGCGCCTGTCGGTGTAACCCAGGCTAAAATAACCTTTATTGTTGTATCCATTTTATTTATTTGGCTATTAAACAGATTAATAGGAAATAAATAAATAGATAAAGAAATAAATAGGAAATAGGTCTAAAATGGTTGAAACCATGAAAGATAATGATTACAGGTATTTTAAAGGTAATATTTGGTGTAATTATCTTTTATTGTGTTGAAATCTGTACACAAAGAGGTTATTTTGGTCACAGTATTTAATGTAAGCAGAAGACTTTTATTTTGAAAGGTTGCCTGCATGTGCAGCTCACGTGACTGGTCCAGCAGCCGTTAAGTTTTGTTTTCCTCTGCGCATGTGCAGCTCACATGACTGGTCCCACAGCCGTTGGGTTCTGTTTCCCTCTGCGCATGTGCAGCAGAGTGTATAAATACAAGTCACCTGAAGCGGGAAAGTCAGAGACTGAAAAGCAATGAAGCGGAACGCTTTGTTGTAAAAGAAAGAGAAGAAGAGAGGAGAAAGTTAGAGAAACGTTGATCAGAAAGGTGCCTGTCGCCTGAGAAAACTCTTTAGACGTAAAGAGTGGTTTCTGCACTTTTTTCCTCGACCTGACTGCGTTCAGGAATTTTATTTTCTGAACAGAACTGAACTTGGTGAGTTAAAAGTATATTTTATTTTCTGGAAAAATAATTTATATGTTATATATTTTTGTCTCACCGAAGGAGAAAGATAAGAAGCACAATTTATGTCGTTTTATGCCTAAAAAACTGGTTGTCAGTAAAACCGAATGACTATTGTAATTTTAGAAAGCTAAAACAGACTTTTGTGTTTCTCCCTGGCTGTGCCAGGCTTTTTTTTTTTTCCCTTGTGTGTGCTGGAAGGTTCTTTCCAGTTCTATGAGAAAGCTTCTAGAACCTTCTGGAAAGCCTTGCTGAGGGTGTTTCAACGGTTCTGCTGAGTCAGGAGCTGGACCGGAAGTTCCCTGTCAGCAGCTGTGTCCAGACTGAATATAGATGGCGAGCCAGTACCCCAGGAATTAAGAACCGCCCAGCAGAAGCTCCGCCTCCTGCTGGAACACTTCATCTTACCCAAAGAAAAGTGGTATGATCCAAATTGTTCCCGCCTCTCTAAAAAAAGAGCAGTGGACTTTTCAGAACCGATTTCTCAACCAGAACTTTTCATGAGAGAAGGGAAAAGGTCGAATTGATTACACATTATTCAGTTTACTGAATTTCTGTGGTTCTTTTTACATTTTTTCTTTTCTTAAATCCCAATTAGTATTTATTAAGTTGTGAACTGTAAATTGTTGTTGGGTTTTTGAATTTAAAAATAGATAAGATTTATTTTGAGAAGTAGTTAATTTAGAAAACTAAATAGCTTAAATTCTTAAAGGAGCCCTAATCTTTTAAATTAGGTTTAAAAGATTAATTAGCTGTAAATTAAATAAATTGCAGTACTAAATTGAAATAAACTAGAATACAAATTAGATATAAAATAAATAGCAACCCTTAATTACCATTTAGTGTTTATTGAACTTCTAAGAAGAGGTTAATAAATTACCAAAAAGGGAACAAGGGATTTATTTATATCGTTTTGAGTGTAATTATATGTGATTGTGTGTATTGTTGTTGTTTATTCATTTGTGTTTTATTAAATGATAAGCTGGCAGTTCAACTTTCACATTGTGGTCTGAGTCAATAATTTAAGGTTTACTATTTTACTTCTTTCTTTTTTGCTCCAGAAGTCGAACCTGGTAACTAGCCCTTAACCTAACTAGACTGTAAACACGCCATGAGCGTTGTTTAGATAATTGGCAAACTAGCCAAGATTAATAGCGTGTCATAGGTGTTACAGAAAAATTGGCGAGCCAGCCAGGAGCAATTAAATAAGATAAAATAAAATAAAATAGAAGCTTAAACTTCATTTTTTAACTCAGATCCACAGTAGAAAAATAGAAAATTGAAATTAGAAAATTAGATTAATAAAGAAAAAAAAAAGCCAAGTTCAGCAAAATGGATATAATTGATAAAGAAAACGTTAAAGTTCCAAATGCCGTTATTGTTAGTGGTATTACTGACACAGAAGTTGATGAAAATGTGTCAGATTTCCTGAACAGGTATGGAAAAATCATGAGAATTTTGAGAATAGATGACCCCCAGTCTTCTTATCATAGAAATGTCATTGTAGAGTTTGAGAGTAGAACTGCTTTAACAGCACTTGAACCTTTACTCCCTTACACATTTGACAGCTCCAGTGAAGTTTCTCACCAGATCAGAGCCCTGTCCGGTGAGTATGTGTCTCATGTTACATTTAGAGCCACCCACCGTTTTATCGGTGAACTGCAAGAAATTGCTAAATTAGGTGGAGAATGTTTTGAAGCTGTACTGCGTGAGCATTTGTCAAATTGCTCTGAAGCAGTAACAGGCAGTTTTGAGACAGTGAAAAATGAAAATTTCACTCTCGAGACACAAAATGACCGAATTTCCTTCAATGGAAATGCAGAGCAGTCTAAAACTACTCTAAAAAATTCTGACTCTGACTCAGACAACCGACCTCGACCCAATTTAGCCTCTAACCTAACACAGAACATTGTCACTCATCCTGAGGTGCAGAAAGTTATCGTAGAGCACATAGTGCGAAATGAAGCTCCAGTCTCACAGGTGAGTGCCTCTTTCCGTCTTAGGCAGTTTTCAGGCAAATTACCATGTCCGAGTCATGAGATTGAATTTGACACATGGCGCAACAGTGTTGAGCTCATGCTTCAGGATCCAGATCTGTCTGTTCTGCAATGCTCGAGAAAAATTTTAGACAGCCTTGTTCCACCTGCATCCAATGTAGTAAAACCATTAGGCTCTACTGCATCCCCATTAGCTTATATAGAACTGTTGAATTCAGCTTTTGGTGCAGTGGAAGATGGCGATGAGCTCTTTGCTAAATTTCTTAGCACTCTCCAAGATCCTGGTGAAAAGCCATCACATTACCTTCATCGCTTGCAGACAGTCCTTTCTAAAGCCCTGAGCAGAGGTGGAGCAGTTCCCACCG
>JBBPBX010016905.1:10976-30640 GCA_038048925.1 Garcialebias charrua | reverse complement strand
ATGTCATATTTTTATTAAATATGATACGTTCGTAGGTCCGGGCTGCCGTAGGTCGATGGAGTCGTAGGTCGGGGGTTTCCTGTATATGTACTTTATTAACAGCATACGGTAAAACCAACAGTACACACACAATGGAGATACAGCTAGCAGGCTATCTTTTAACTGAATGTCCATTGTGTGTGTACTATTGTTCTGTTGTTTGGTTTTATGCTGTTAATAAAGTACTTTGTATATAAAAACTTCCTGTTTGGCTTAATGTAATTCCGTTTTTTCAAATGTTGTTCATTTACACCTTAGGGTCACCGTAGTGAACACAAAAATCCTGTGATAAGTGAGTGCTGGGCTGGGGGAACTCATCGTCTTGTGGCATTTCTTTTGTCATCTTGTCATCCGTCAGTTTTCAGTCAGGTATTTTTTTTCTAGCGGGTTCACAGCTGTTCTACTCATTTATATTTTCAGGGAACCCACAAAGACAGGAAGTAGCATGATCACAGCAGGACAAAAGTAGTTGGCCTGTAGTGTTATTACACAAAGAAGGACAATGTTTTACTTCATATACATATTTGGTCACATCCTTGTTATAATTATATTTAAAATTTAAACTGGTATTTCCTGAAAGTATCACCCACCAACTTGGATACTGAAGTTTGAACTAAGATCTCATGTGGCCAGTACTCAGAGTATGTTAGGGACAACTCTCAGCTACCACACCAGGGTTTAGCTTTGTAAAAATAACTGAGTTATAGCCATGTTACGTAAAGAAAAAAGCTTTTATATATCATAGCTCCAAATTGTTTGTATCACACAACTTTATACATTGTGCATACATGAAAATACTGCAGTATGAATTTAAGCTGGACTAACAGGAAATATAACAATTTATATGTATCATGCAAAATATTTCCCCTGAGGTTCTGTTCTCTGATCTTCACTCCCTGACCGCTGTCAATCATTCATCTGCAAATGACTCTGTGAATTACTACAACCAATCTCTCCAGGAGCTTCTGGACCTCCATGCTCCCTTGAAAACAAGACTGGTGTCTTTCTCCCATTCAGCCCCCTGGTACACTGATGAGCTGCGCAGGATGAAGGCAACTGGTTGTGCCATTGAGAGACGTGTAAAATCATCTGGTCTCTCTGTACATAAGCAGGCATACAAAGAACATCAGAAAGCCTACGCCTACTCTCTTAAAGTAGCATGCTCCAAATATTACTCCAACATCATCAACAACTGCCTTGGAAACTCTAAACAGCTCTTCTCCACTATACAGTAACTCATCTGCTTAATCCCATTAAACAAACTCATGAGGACTCTGTTCAAAAATGCAACCTGTTCCTTTTGTCATTTAAAAACAAGTTGACTATATCAGATCTCAGCTCCACAACCTCCCTGATCTTAGTGTGCCATCTACCCTTCTGCATTTTGGGTCCCTGAGCAGCTTTGATGAAGTTGTTCAGAGTGAGGCGGAGACCATCATCAAGAAAATGAAGCCTTCATCCTGCGCCCTGGATCCCTTCCCCTCGTCTCTCATAAAATCCAATCACTCTGCAATAAGCCCATTAATCACACAAATAATAAATAAGTCTCTACAATCTGGTCATGTTCCACTGCCTCTAAAAACTGCCATCATTAGGCCTCTTCTGAAAAAATCTAATTTGGATCCTGACATTCTTTCTAATTACCGCCCAATTTCCCACCTCCCATTTCTGTCTAAAGTGCTGGAAAAAGCAGTTGCTGCTCATCTGAAGGTCCACCTACAACAACACTCTCTGCATGAGAAGTTTCAGTCTGGCTTCCATGCAGCTCACAGTACTGAGACTGCATTGCTGAGAGTTACCAATGATGTCCTCATGGCTGCTGACACTGGTTCTCCCTCCATCCTTGTCCTCCTTGACCTCACTGCAGCCTTCAACACCGTGGGCCACAGTATCCTCCTCCACCGTCTTCGTGTGGAGGTCGGTCTCTGTGACACTGTCCTGGACTGGTTCAAATCTTTCCTTTCCAATAGGTTGGAATGTGTTAGTCTCGGCAATGCCACTTCCCAGACAGTCTGTGTCTCCTGTGGTGTCCCTCAGGGGTCAGTTCTGGGGTCCCTGCTGTTTTCCCTTTATATGCTGCCTTTAGGTCAAATTATTAATCAGTTCAACATTTCTTTTCACTGTTATGCCGACGATACACAGCTTTACATCAGGACTGGAGCATCCTCATCTTCCCCATTGTCATCTCCATCTTCACTCACTGCCCTCTCTGCCTGCCTGGAGGAAATAAGGGCATGGATGAATCAGAACTTTCTTCAATTAAACTGCTCCAAGACTGAGGCCATACTGATTGGCACCCCTCACCAGGTACAAACATCTACTATAACAACAATTTCCTTTTCTGGACAAGACATCCCCCTCTCCACCTCTGTTACAAATCTTGGAATAAAAATGGACTCTCATCTTACATTTGAAAATCACATTAAGCATCTGTTTAAAACCTGCTTCTTCCATCTTCGAAACATCTCCAGACTTCGCCCATCTCTGACTTTTTCTGATGCTGAGAAACTCGTCCATGCCTTTGTCTCCTCCAGGCTCGACTACTGCAACTCCCTGTTTATTGGAATCCCTGGCAAAAACCTTCAGAAGCTTCAATATATTCAAAACAGTGCAGCAAGGATTTTATTGAGAGCTCGTAAATTTGAACATATTACACCCATTCTCCATAACCTCCATTGGCTTCCTGTCACCTACAGAATTCAGTACAAAACTGCTCTCATTACACATCAATGCTTACAGAACTTCACCTGATTATCTAAAGGACATTCTTGCACCATATTCATCCACCCGGTCTCTACGATCACAGAACAGTAATCTACTTCACATTCCACGAACCAAGTTAAGGACCATGGGAGAGCGGGCATTCTGTGTGGCTGCCCCCGCCTATGGAACTCCCTCCCTGACGACCTGAGAGCTCCACAGTCACTGGTTGACTTTAAAAACGGCTTGAAGACCTTTCTTTTTAAGCGAGCCTACTCTGCCTCCACATGATTTTACCTTTAATCTTAGTTGATATTATTATTGATTTTACTTGATTTTATCACTTGTTTTATTTTTGATTTTGTTGCACTTTGTAGCACTTTGAGATTTTTGTTAATGAAAAGTGCGTTATAAATTAAATTCATTATTATTATTATTATTATTAGACCTTTACTCCTTAGGTAAATATCTGTACTTCTCATAGATTTTGGATTCTGCTCTCCGTAAACAAGAGATGCTTGAAAAGATGCAGGTCCAGACATGTCCTCCACGCAGGAGGTCTCCTCATCGCAGCGTGTTTCCTACAAATGTGCCCAAGAGTCTCACCGTGGTGACTACTGGAGAGCCCCACAGACCCACAGATCCCAGAAGAGATGTTCGAGGTAAACACAGAAAGCTTCATTACTTGTGCATTTAAAAATGCACACTTGTCGCCCACTGTCGAAAGGAAAACCATGTCCATGTGTGGGCAGGTGTTTGTGTCCCTGTCTGCTACCAAAATATCTCTTGAGCCACAAAACAGATTTTAAGGAAACCTTCAGGAAATATTCATTGCATTAACTAATATAACTGATTTCCTTCTGGAGTCAGTTGAATTCAAGATGGCTACCACAACTACGGTACTCAACATTAGCAAACACAATTTTTTTTTTCAACCTTTATTTCACCAGGAAAATAATAATAATAATGTGTTTGTCTGTCATCTGTGTATGTTTCCCATACACAGACGAAATTCGTCTCTGCATTTAACCCAACCACCACCAGGTGGTGCAGTGAGCAGCCAGAAAGCGCTCGGGGAGCTGGAGAATTAGGTGTGCACTCATAGACACCCCAAGGTGTGTAGTGGCCGGGACGCGAACCCTCGTCCTTCGGGTCCCAAGTCAAAAGCCCTGCCACTACACCATCTTGGCTCCTTGTAAAATCCCATTGAGATTAAAAATCTCTTTAGCAAGAGAATCTTGGCCAAGACTGGCAGCAGCACACAGAAGCTACAGAACATTCACAGCAAAAACAGAAAAGTTAACTCAGTCATAAACAAATTAATTAAAAGATTCCTCAGTTAAAACATTTACAAACAGATGATTCCTTCTCAAAATCAGTAAGAAAAGCCTTAAAAACATGAAGTGACAACAGCTCCTTTAGATTCATGTACTGTATTTCTGCAACTGATTCCAAGAAGATGGAGTAGAAAACTGAAGATTTCTTTCCAAGTTCAGTTCGAACTTTAATCACCAAAAGTAAAAATAAGTTCTCACAACAGAAAGAGTATCCTCCAGTGGACTTTTTCTTTATAAAGGCCAACAAATACGAAATAAGAAGTCCTAGTATGGCCTTATGAATAAAAATATGCCAATAGCGGAGTCTACAAGTGGCCAAGACCGTCCATCCAACCCAGTTGTATAAAGTGCAATGATGTGTAAAACTTTTTAAACCTAAATCTTAAAACTCCATGATAAACAGTATCCAGCGAATAGACATTTAAGAGAAGCATGTATGCATGTATGTATAAAATGTCACCAGAGTCCAGTACAGATGTAAAAGTAGCACAAACCAGTTTCTTTCTAGCCTCAAAAGATAGACAGGATCTGATCCTGAAAAAATAAAAAAACATTTTTAATCGCAGCTTCTTCACCAGCTGTTGAATGTGAGAAGTAAAAGACAACAAGTCTTCTTCTTCTTCTTTCGGCTTTTCCCTCTTCAGGGGTCGCCACAGCGAGTCATCCTCCTCCACCTCACTCTGTCCTCTGCATCCTCTCTCCATCTACCTTCATGTCCTCTCTAACTGCATTCATATATCTCCTCTTTGTCTTTTTTTCCTGGCAGCTGCATTTCTAACATCCTTCTACCAATATACCCACTGTCCCTCCTCTGGACATGTCCAAACCATCTCAGTCTGGCCTCCCTAACTTTATCTCCCAGTTGTTCAACATGTGCTGTACCTCTGATGATCTCATTCCTGATCTTATCCATCCTTGTCACTCCTAAGGAGAACCTCAACATCTTCATTTCTGCCACTTCCAGTTCTTTCTCCTGTCTTTTTGTCAATGTCTCTGTCTCCAGACCATACAACATAGCTGGTCTCACCACTGTCTTGTAAACTTTTCCTTTGACCTTTGCTGACACCTTTTTGTCACAAATCACTCCTGAAACTTTTCTCCATCCACTCCATCCTGCCTGGACTCTCTTCTTCACCTCTTTACCACATTCCCCATTTTCCTGGACAGTGGACCCCAAGTACTTGAAGTCCTGCACCTTTGTGACCTCTGCTCCTTGTAGCCTCACTGTTCCACTGGCCTCCCTCTCATTCACACACATGTACTCTGTCTTACTACGGCTGACTTTCATTCCTCTTCTTTCAAGTGCATACCTCCACCTCTCCAAGTTCTCTTCCACATGTTAAGTAAAGGACAACGAATCAACTATTAAAAATCCTAAATATTTATACTGTTATACTTTTTTCAATTTTCAGACCTTCAGCAGTAATAATGACTGAAGATCCTTACTTTCAAATCTCCCATTGGAAAATAGCATCACCTTTGATTTATCTGCATTTAAAACAAGACTAAGGGGATAAAATGACTGTAACTCTGTCATGCTAACAGATACAGGTGATCCCCGACTTACGAGCGAGTTCCGTTCGTACGAGGTGCTCGTAACACGAAATCTCATATGTCGGAACACGAAACACGTGTCGCTCGTAAGTCCGGATTTTTGGTCGTAAATCCGAAAATGTATGCTAGCGCTACTACAAACACTAGTTTTTCAACACAAACGTACATACTAGTTCATAAACATGCTCAGAAACTTGTTTACAAACTGTTAGCTAACACACTTTCATCTAAAAACACATACCAGTGCTGTATGTTCTGTATGTTCTGTACAACTTTACTGTTCGTTAGTCAGCTCGTAAGTCCGGAACCTCGTATGTCGATGCGCTTGTAAGTCGGGGACTACCTGTACTGAGCTAAAATGTGATGCAGTGCTAGCTGAGAATCATTCACATCACACACTCTGAGCATAGCATCTCATAATACAGGAGATCGAGCACAAGGTTTTTAGTCTTTAGTAAGCAGTCGTGGCTGTCTAATGAAAATATTCTCATTTCCACATCTTGTAACAATATCTGAATCCTGTTCCTCCAAAATTTACTACTTAAGGTAAAGACTAGGATGCTGCCAGATGCTCTGAAAAACAAACTGGCTCTGTGTATTCTCATGTTTATTTGGAAGTCACCGAAGACCTTTTGTGTGATGTTGTTTGGCCTCCTGCTGTGCCTAAATGGATTCACACAGATGAGAAATTGACAATGAGGCATGAACACATGATGGAAAAACAAGAAGCAAGGTGCAGAACTCTGGCCTTCAGCCTCCCTCCTGCTGATTTTAGTTTTATGAGCACTTATGTCCTGCTGCTTTCTATTGAGCTGAGAGTTCTCTTCAGCAAAACATGATATAAACAACTACAATGAGCTGGATCTGCATCTAGCTCGCCTCAGAAACCGCTCCGTACCATGAATCCATGTTTTCATCACCTGGTTTCAAGATGTTTTAATTCTTAGATTAATTGTTTTTATAAAAACAAAACAGATTTGGCACAATGTTTTATTTACTAAAACACAAACCAATGAAAAAGCTTTAATAAATCTATCCTTTATTTATTTTGTGAGCAGGAAGAAGACATACTGTACAAAAGCCCCAGGCTGCGCCTCCCTTGAACAGGAGAGAGGTGCTGAGGGTCGGCCTGCAGAGCATCGCCCAGCAGAGGGAGCTGAGAGAGCGGCAAGAAAAATCTCAAACTGCCACCAGCAAGAAACCACGACATGCTGAGAGCAGAAAAGCTGACCCAGTTAAGGTGCTGAATTTATTTGAAGCTGATTGTTAATCATTTGTACAGCTTTGTGACTTCTGCTAATAGACTGTGAACAGTTGTGCTGAAGGTCGGTTTGATTTTCATGTGAACAACGCCTAATGTTGATCCTTTAAAATGCTTTTCAGCATAATCAGATGCAGGATGCACATTTCCAGCAGCCGACGGTTTGTTCTCGGCTCCGAGTGAACCAGCTCCCTGAAAAGGAGCAGTCTGTCCCCTGGATACCAACGTCCCCTCACTCTCCTCCTCAGCCACGGTGAGCCTGTTCTCTCCACAAAAGAGTCACTTTGACAGTTTTAACAGTTTTAAATTGATGTTAAAAGCCAGTGAATAATTATGGTTTGTAATGTTTTAAATAGAGATCTCAAGATAACTAATCTGAACATAATATTAATAATAATAATGAATTCAATTTATACCACACTTTTCATTAATGAAAATCTCAAAGTGCTACAAAGTGCAACAGAATTAAAGGAGAAATGAAAAGTGTTTTTAAGCTAATAGTAGTCTAATGAAAAGCATAAAATAAGCTTGTTGAGAAAATTTCACAAGTCAAAAATGTCATCCTAACTCAAATTTAGACTTTGCAAAGTGAAAAAATTCTCATCTGGTGTTTTTGACCCCCCTCCCTCTGCTTGCTCTCCGTCCCCTGAATATGACATAGGCAGTGCAATGGTCGTCCCTCATACAGTAATATTAGTGTGTGTATCTAGTATTTTTTCAACTTTCATCATTTTGTAAACCGCCCCCTAGCTTATAGACTGTAGTTATGTTATCATTCACAAGAGTTTGTATATATTTTTTGTTTATGTAGTGTTTTGTAGTTCTGTTTGTGTTAATAAAAAAAAAAATCTAGTAGTGGACAAAAAGGTTTCAGTGTGTAGCAATTAGGGATGCAGCAAAAAAAATCTATTTTTTAAAGAATCAAGATTCTTAGTCCTGGCGATTCAGAATCGATTCTAAAAGCCCCAAAATAGATTTTAAAACTTTTTTAAAATTTTATATTGTATTTTTACCGCTCCTGTGCATTCGGCCGCTGTAGAATTTTGGCCGTGTAGGGCCACCGTAGTTAGTTAGCCAGGCAGCTCCCAATGGAGCCTGCTAGCAAGGAGGGAGACCCTGCATGTTTCAACTTGCTCCTTCATCTTTAAAAATCATTTTAGATCCTACTATGTTCTGTGGAATACAGAGCTTAACAAGACATTGGTAACTGTTTCAGGACATTTTCAACACCCCCACTCCCATGTTAGCATACGGCGCTAGCATGCTAACGTTAGCATACGGCGCTAGCATGCTAACGTTAGCATGCGAAGGCTATTCGTATTTCCAGGATAGAAATGCCCATTAATGCACTAAATCACCAAACTGTTTTTGACAAACTAAAGTGATATCCTTCAGATTCAAAAAGGTCTTCTGCTTCCATTTTAAATGACAGACAAGAGGACAGTAATGATGGGTTTATAGCTTCAGTGTTATTGTAAGATAGCAAAGGAGGTCTTAATTGTGTCATAAAAGTGCGTCCAGAAAATTACTACAGAAATCACTGCACTTCGGCATGTAGCAGGAAAAATGTAAAAAAACTATTTCTTTAAGCTACTGACTTGAAAAAAGCATACTAAGTATGTTTATGTGTGTTGTTTACTATATGAAATTCTTGTTATATCGATTTTTTCAGATTTGATTACATTTCTCCTTTAAATGTCAATAAAACAAGTAATAAAACAAGTGAAATCAATAACAGTATCAACCAAGATCAAAAGTAGAATCATGAGGAGGTAGAGTATGCTCGGTTGAAAAGAAAGTCAACCACAGACTGTGGGGCTCTCAGACAGTCAGGAAGAGAGTTCCACAGGCGGGGGGCAGCCACACTGAAAGCCCGGTCTCCCATGGTCCTTAATTTGGTTCTCGGAATGTGAAGGAGATTACTGTTCTGTGACCGCAGCGACCGGGTGGATGAGTATGGAATAAGAATATCCTTCAGATAATCTGGTGAAGCTCCATGTAAGCATTGATGTGTAATGAGAGCAGTTTTGTACTGAATTCTGTAGGTGACAGGAAGCCAATGAAGGTTATGGAGAATGGGTGTAATATGTTCAAATTTACGAACTCTCAATAAGATCCTTGCTGCACTGTTTTGAATATATTGAAGTTTCTGAAGGTTTTTGCCAGGGATTCCAATAAACAGGGAGTTGCATCCACTGCAGGTCTGCAGTTGAAGCCACATGTTTACATACACTGTATAAAAGATCCAAACCACTTTCCTCACTGTGTGGGTGTAGGTAAACTTATCACTTTAAAGAAATTACCAGTAGATAAAAATCATTCTTTTTCTTGTTATTGTTTTGGCATTAAGAAAATATAAAGAATTTGGTCAAAAATAATTTTATGGATCCTAACTGACAAAAAGGTTTGGTCTGATTTAATGACAGCCTGTGAAAAACTGGCAATACATTTTTTCTTTGCTTATTTAATATATCATATTTTTCTGTCATTTTTACACTCTTAGAAACTTTCATATTAAAACATAGAAACTTTCATATTAAAACATAGAAACTTTCATATTAAAACATAATAACTAGAAAATTAGCATTTTTATGAAACTTCAGTGTAAATGCTGAGTGCTGAATGACTTGCTAAAATTTGCTAAAGAAGCTGAAACCGATTTGTTAAATCAAGCAGCACACTAGCTAAAAGCTGAGGCAGTCCCTTAGCTAAAAGCTAACTAAAGCAAAATGCTCGTTAAAAAACAAAAGTAGCAAAATGCTAGCAAAAATAGTTACCGGTAAATACTAGCTTAAAGTTCTCTCAGATCTGATACACCCATATGTCCCTCCACGTGCTTTGAGGTCAGAGGATCAGGTACTCTTAATAGTTCCAGAAACTCGCCTTAAGCGCAGGGGTGACAGGGCGTTCTCTGTAGCAGGCCCAAGACTCTGGAACGAGTTACCGCTGCTCATCAAACAGGCCCCCTCCCTCTCGGTTTTCAAATCCCGGTTAAAAACTCACTACTACTCCATCGCTTTCAATGCCAGCTGATTTGTACTGGATCGTTTGATTTATGATCTGCAATGTTTTTATGTTTTTCGTGTTGTACTTCATTGTATGTGTTGCCTGTTGCGTGTTTGTTTGTCCAGCACTTTGGTGTGGACTTGTTCCTGTTTAAAGTGCTTTATAAATAAAATGGTATGGTATGGTAAAGTATCAAAAAGCTACTTAGAAGGAAAAAATAGTAGACATTAGCTTAAAACTTAAACTAGCAAAAGGCTAGCTAAAAGTTAAAAGTAGCAAAAGGCTAGCTAAAAGTAGCAGGACTGTAGTTAAACCCTAAAAGTAGCAGGACTGTAGCTAAAAACAAAAATTTGCAAAAGGCTAGCTAAAAGTAGCAGGACTATAGCTAAAAACTAAAAGTAGCACAAGGCTATTTAAAAGTAGCAGGTCTATAGCTAAAAACTAAAAGTAGCACAAGGCTAGTTAAAAGTAGCAGGACTTTAGCTAAAAACTAAAAGTAGCAAAAGGCTAGCTAAAAGAAGTAGGACTGTAGGTAAAAACTAAAAGTAGCAAAAGGCTAGCTAAAAGAAGCAGGACTGTAGGTAAAAACTAAAAGTAGCAAAAGACTAGCTAAAAGTAGCAGGACTGTAACTAAAAACTTAAAGTAGCAAAAGGCTAGCTAAAAGTAGCAGGACTAGCTAAAAACTAAAGTAGAAAAAGGCTAGCTAAAGGAAGCTGGACTGTAGCTAAAAACTAAAAGTAACACAAGGCTAGCTAAAAGTAGCATGACTGTAGCTAAAAACTAAAGGTAGCAAAAGGCTAGCTAAAAGTAGCAGGACTGTAGCTAAAACTAAAAATAGCAAAATGCTAGCTATAAGCAGCATAAGCCAATTAAACTAGGTCATTAGGCTGAAGCAGATTTCAAAAGTAACAACGTTTTTGAAGGAACAGAAGAAATCCAGTTATAGAGTGTAAATGTATACTATAAATATAAATGTATTATAAATGTGTTTACAGAGGAAAATGCTTGTAAATATATTTGGTCCGTGTTTTTATTTACAATTTTCTCAGTAAATCTGTTGAGAGAGAGAGACCAGAGCCACGTTGTCTCTTCTCTCAAGTGAAAACCTCATCCAGTCCACCGGCAGGAGTTGGATTAGAAGCAGAGTTTCTGCTGAGCTCATCAAAAAAGAAAGACGCTCAGAATAAAGATTTAAGGTGAGACCTACTTTCTGTAATCTCCCTTTATTTTATCTTAATCTCCTCTACTTGTTCTATGTTTCAGAGTGAATTATTGCCATTTCTCAGATTCTGTTGTTTTAGCTCTTTCAACTTCAATTATAAAGTGACCTGACCTTGCAAAAAAAAGAGAAACGCCAAGTGGATGAAATCGAGGAGAAATGAATTTTTACGAGCCCTTGCTCTGTGTTCACTGAGTCATTTCTAACCTCCATGTCAGACCCCATTTGCTAAAAGCCACAGGCAACACTCTGATTATGGTTCAAAGTTAATTTTTTCCAATAAATTAATCTGGATGCTTGCTAGATCGAGGCCGTTTCTCTTTTTGAGTGAGTAATTGCTGGCCTGCTTTCACTGTCTATAAAACCTCATTGATTAAGTGTTGCACATATGCCCTCGTTTAATCAAATCGTAATTACTGCCGTTGTGATTTCCTATTAATCAGCAGCTAGCAGCCTGGTTTTAGGGACGAGGATTAGAAATTATTCACGTGAAAGGCTTAATCAAGCTTGTGTTGTGTTTAATGTTACAATTGCTGGTTTGGTACAGAAAAGTTTGTCAAGATGAGGTGACTCTGCGGAGGCGGAAAGAGCCCAACTGTCTCATCAAAGAGGCTGAGCACGCCCAGAGACTAAGGTATACTACTGAGATGATTAAAGGAGTGCACGTCACCCGCTGCCCTCATGCTAGAGTTTTAAACTTAAACGATCATCATTGCTTCGCCGTTGGTGGCAGGCAATAATAAACACTGTTATCAACGTTTAGTGTATACACGAAGAAAAATCTGTTCCAATCACAGAGAGCAATTTAGCTGCTAAATATTGCTGCCAGGGGCAACCCAAGGCAGCAATCCTCCCAGTAACAGCGTGAAGCATCAATCAGTACAATCGCACGGGCAGTTACACTGGGAATTACAGCGTGGACACAGTTCTGTACAAACAAAAGAGCAGAAAACAACAAGCTGTGGATGTGACAATAGCCAGAGACAGCACATGTTCCCATTGACAACTCTTTTAGTCCTATCGGCTAATTAAGCCTTCCTAATTAATCACTGGAGAGATGAAGTGTAAAAGAAGGGCTAGAAAACAGACGCAGTCAGCAGTTTGCTCATCCACAACTATTTTCCCTAATAAAGATTGAATAATGTTTATTTCGTCAAGATTTGCAATGAAACACGTTTGTTGTTCAAAAACAAATAAAACCTTTGACTTTGTGCGTGTGAAGTTTCAGAGACTCTTCGAATAAAAATGGAACAATGCAAAAAAATAAAAAAAAAATAAAAATAGACCTAAAACATTAAAATAAGTAACAGCCAAAATATTGAGCATAACTGTTACTGTTTTCATAGTTTGCTATATTATATCCCCCATCACACACACAACAAGGTCAGTCTATTTGATGAGCAGTGAGTTTGGAGCCTTTTAATTTAGTTTCAACAAATGTGACAACAATCAACACTACTTCATCACCTGACCTCAACTATCGGCACAAGCCGACACAAAATGGCTAAAACTCTGTCAAATCTACAAATAGCTACAGTTTGGTGTATTAGTAGCCGAGACTGTTCCGCAGCAAATATTCTAATAATAATAATAATAATGAATTCAATTTATAACGCACTTTTCATTAATGAAAATCTCAAAGTGCTACACGGTGCAACAGAAATTAAATGTCAATAAAACAAGTAATAAAACAAGTAAAATCAATAACAGTATCAACTAAGATCAAAAGTAGAATCATGAGGAGGCAGAGTATGCTCGGTTGAAAAGAAAGGTCTTCAAGCCGCTCTTAAAGTCAACCACAGACTGTGGGACCCTCAGACAGTCAGGAAGAGAGTTCCACAGGCGGGGGGCAGCCACACTGAAAGCCCGGTCTCCCATGGTCCTTAATTTGGTTCTCGGAATGTGAAGGAGATTACTGTTCTGTGACCGCAGCGACCGGGTGGATGAGTGTGGAATAAGAATATCCTTCAGATAATCTGGTGAAGCTCCATGTAAGCATTGATGTGTAATGAGAGCAGTTTTGTACTGAATTCTGTAGGCGACAGGAAGCCAATGAAGGTTATGAAGAATGGGCGTAATATGTTCAAATTTACGAACTCGCAACAAGATCCTTGCAGCACTGTTTTGAATATATTGAAGTTTCTGAAGGTTTTTGCCAGGGATTCCAATAAACAGGGAGTTGCAGTAGTCGAGTCATTAATAGATTGTATAAGTTCTTCTGTTTTTCCACAACTGATAAACGTTTGGATCTAACCCAGTTTAAGAAGGCCACCACAGTAAACTGACCTTGGGAAACACAAAAACGTCTACAAAATGTCAAGTTTTAGAATAGAATAGAATATATCTTTATTGGCATATTTGTCCTACCGGGGTACAAAACATTGCGATTGGCGCGCGCACCATCCTTAAGAGGGACATACGCACGGAAAGCCGCAGCAGAAATTAATCCGCGCCGCCAGACAATCAGATATGGAAAAAAAAGGAACGTTACAGTGGGATAATCATTGGTATTCAAAAAAGAATATCACATTTTGTCTTAGGACATTCTATGATAAAGTCAAAAAAACCTCTACCAGCTCAGCACAGATAAGACAAAAGACATGTTGCATTTTGGTGGCGGTGCAGGGAGATAATAATAATAATAATAAACTTTCTCCCTTAGAGATAGGGTGAGAAGCTCAGTCATCCGGGAGGGACTCGGAGTAGAGCCGCTGCTTCTCCACATCGAGAGGAGCCAGTTGAGGTGGCTCGGGCATCTGGTTAGGATGCCTCCTGGACGCCTCCCTGGTGAGGTGTTCCGGGCACGTCCCACCGGGAGGAGACCCAGAGGAAGACCCAGGACGCGCTGGAGGGACTATGTTTCTCGGCTGGCCTGGGAACGCCTTGGGATTCCCCCGGAGGAACTGCTCCAAGTGGCTGGGGAGAGGGAAGTCTGGGCCTCCCTACTTAGGCTGCTACCCCCGCGACCCGACCCCGGATAAGCGGAAGAAGATGGATGGATGGATGGATGGATGATAAACTTTATTTGTATAGCACCTTCCTACAATGCCTTGCATTGACCAAGGTGCTTAACAGGATAAAAAGATGAATAAACTGGAACAATAAATCAGTGAAAATAGAATAAAAAACAACAGTAATAAAAGAAGGCAATGGAAATAAAAAATGCTACATACTAAAATACCAAAAGTAATAAAAGTTACACACTGAAAGCTTTTTTGAACAAGTGGGTCTTCAGTCTGGTTTTGAACAGAGTCAGCNTATAATAATAATAATAATAATAATAATAAACTTTATTTGTATAGCACCTTCCTACAATGCCTTGCATTGACCAAGGTGCTTAACAGGATAAAAAGATGAATAAACTGGAACAATAAATCAGTGAAAATAGAATAAAAAACAACAGTAATAAAAGAAGGCAATGGAAATAAAAAATGCTACATACTAAAATACCAAAAGTAATAAAAGTTACACACTGAAAGCTTTTTTGAACAAGTGGGTCTTCAGTCTGGTTTTGAACAGAGTCAGATCAGAGGTGGCACGCAGCTCAAGGGGGAGGCTGTTCCAGGCTTTTGGGCCGGCAACAGAAAATGACCGGTCTCCCCATTGTTTGTACCTTGAGCGAGGCACCTCCAGCAGGTGTTGACTGGCAAGGCGTTTGTACCTTGAGCGAGGCACCTCCAGCAGGTGTTGACTGGCAGATCGTAAAGCTCTGCCGGGCTGATGGGCTTTCAAAATTCTGAGATGTAGAGAGGTGCAAGTCCATTCAGAGCTTTGAAGACAAACAGCAGCAGCTTGAACTGTATCCTGAACTGAACCGGTTAGATAAGTCTGTGAGCAATCGTTCAGATAAGCACAGTCTGCAGATGGGCTCAGCCGGCTCCATCTGAGTGCACACAGAGACCTCTGGGGGGGGGACAGTTATTCCAACAGCTTCAGACTCCAGGAGAGGTTTGCAGTCAGCCTTTTTTCAAGGTTGCTTGTGTCCCGATTAGATTAGTTGCTTTATTTATTTTCAGGGCAGGCTACAGTGTACTCTGACTGTAGCCTTGAGTCCAGGTGCCGTCTGGGTCCAAATCGTCCGAATTATGTGAGCTTTCATTCAATCCGAGCTACAGGTCCCCGTCTCCCGCCTGATGAAGCCCGCTCGGCTGTAAACGAGTCCCAAAACGCACCGCAGGTCTGCGGTCGTCCACCACTGTTCCCATCGTGCGATTCAGCTCGAACAACAGCTGGTTCATTGAGGTCACAGCTCGGATCAAAGAATCGTTCTGAGCAGGAAGTTTCGCCAGCGCGTTGATCGCCGCGGAAGTCTTCCTCAGTTTCCAGTAGCAGAATCCTCCGCCTAAGCCAAAGAGCAGCGCACCTGCTACCATAAGTCCAATTATCCACAGATCTTCCACGTCCTCGACTGAAAGAACGGTCAGACACATCATCTTCCACTCGCCCCACGAGTCCATAATGTAACCAACCGCATGCGTGTCGAGGAGGCACGCCGGTTCTCCTGGTCCGGAGCGCTTCTTGGAAAAAATTTTATCGATAGAGGAGACAGCCCACGCAATTAAATCCATTTTCCAAATTGCTTTGAGTGAGCACTGAAGAGTTGCAGATGAGACAAAAATGCAAAAGCAGGGAGGAGGAAAACTTTAGGGCAAGAGAGGAGCAGAGAGGAGAAGTGACCTGCTTCGCCAAGAGTCGGAAGTACAGATATTTTGCTAAACCTTTGGTTCACAAGAGTCATAATATATGTTTTTTTATAAATCAAAATGGCTACAACTGTTGTTTCTCATCACAAGATGATGTTAGTCTAAAATTCTGGCATGAAAAGTGGCGTGCCGTGTGTTTTACTTGAAGGAATTATAAGTTGTTACTTTCATGTTCTGCTTTGATTTACATTTCTGGCCTTTTTGACCACCAGGAAAGCTTTTACACTGCAGGACACATTTACTCACACACACTTCATTCTGTGTGTATGTGTGTGTGTTTTCAATGTGGGGCTTTCAGGTTACAAACACACGGACTATAGTCAAAGTCAAAGTCAAAGTCAACTTTATTGTCAGATCTGCAATATGTACTGTACAGGACATACACAGGACCGAAATTGCGTTTCTCTCAGTCCCTCGGTGCAACAGTAAACATCTAAACATTGAAACACTGAAACATATAATAATAGACATAAGCATAAAATAGTAAAACTAACACTGTCCTGAGTTTTTTTTTTTTTTTTGCATAGCGGTGCAAGAGCATGAAAATCCACACCAACTCTAAAACTAAAACATTAAACATTTAATGAACATAATACTGTCCTGAGTTTTTGCATACTAGCACAAAAAAAAGAGTATAAAAAGTATAACTAAAATAAACTAAAGGTTTCTAGCATTGACATTTGCAAAGTGGCAAAGCAGCGTATGAGTCAATGTACACAGTATATGTATGAGGTAGTAGTTGATGTTGTTATAGAGGCAAAAAGTGGCATATGCAGTAAGGCACATTGGGCATCCCTAAATAAGACCGTTCAGAGCACACTGTATATGTACCAGCAGTGGTGTAGATATTAGAGTAGTGTAAATAAATGTAAACAGTAGTAATTACATGTAAGCAGTAGTAATAAAAGTAAACAGTATTAATAAATGTAAACAGAGAATGTAAACAGTATTATGATTATAGGCAGTGATGTAATACAGACATTAGTGCAAGTATGAGAATTAGTGCAAACTGTATGAGCACATGACCGAGAGTTTAGTGAAAAACTTTGTGTTGAGTGATAATGTGTGAGAAAGTTTTAGTGTTAAGGCAGTTCAAATGGGAGGGGGGGCAGAGCAGGCAGAGTGTTTAGCATTCTGACTGCCTGATGAACAGAGCTGTCTCTCAGTCTGCTGGTTCGAGCCTGGAGACTCCTCAGTCTCCTCCCTGATGGCAGTAGTCTGAAGCAGCTGTGTAGTGGGTGTGTGGGATCACCTGCCATGCAGTGGGCTTTCCGAGTGAGGCGTTTGCTGTGTAAGTCCTGCAGTGAGGGCAAGGAGGTGCCCACGATCTTCTCAGCTGCTCTCACAATGCGCTGGAGGCTCTTGCGGCTGGATGCAGTACATGCACCAAACCACACAGTGATGCAGCTGGTCAGGACACTTTCTATGGCACCTCTGTAGAAGGTGCTCATGATGGGGGTTGAAGCTCCAGCCCTTTTCAGCTTGCGGAGAAAGTAGAGACGCTGGTGAGCCTTCTTTGCCAGTGCTGCAGTGTTCCTGCTCCAGGACAGGTCCTTTGAGACGTGCACTCCCAGGAACTTGGTGCTGTCTACTCTCTCCACTGCGGTGCTGTTGATGGTCAGAGGGGCATGTTGGGCATCCTTCTTCCTGAAGTCCACAACAATCTCCTTTGTCTTCTCCACGTTGAGAGTGAGATTGTTGTGTCCGCACCACAAGGCCAGGCGGCTCACCTCGTTCCTGTAGTCCGTCTCATCGTTGTTGCTGATGAGACCCACCACTGTTGTGTCGTCCGCAAACTTGATGAAGTGGTTGGAGCTGTACGATGGTGTGCAGTCGTGTGTTAGCAGGGTGAATAGAAGGGGGCTCAGCACACATCCTTGTGGGGCTCCTGTGTTCAATGTGATGGTGCTAGATGTGTTACTCCCGACCCGCACTGTCTGTGGTCTCCCGGTCAGGAAGTCTAGCAGCCAGTTATAATAATATAAACAGCTATAATAATATAAACCATGACAGTTATCCTGCCTAAGGGGTGATCATTTTAAACAACCTTTGGCTGACAGCTGCTTATTAATTCTACCTTTGCTTTGGTCAAGGTTCTTTATTGTCATTCACATCGCATGTGGTACATGAGGTGGAACGAAATTGTGTACACAGGGTTCCAGTTACATCCAGCAAAAGTATAAATTGTAAAAGAAGAACAGTAATAAAGAGCTAAGATATAAACTAAAGAAATACGCTAAACTAAGAATACGTTAAACACTAAATAGTACAAAAACAATAAGTTGAACAACAGCAGCATAAACATGAATCTGTGTGAGCAGACGAGTTTGAATGAACACAGCAACATGAACCAGATCAGCAGCATGAGATCAGCAGCATAGATAGTCAGCAGCGCATATCAACAATCAAGTGGCGTTGCAGTGATTTTTTTTCTTTCTCACGGTGATTATCCTGATTAGGAATTCATGAATCTAACAGCTTCAGGGTAGAAGCTGTTCCTCAGTCTAGTGGTTCTGCACTTAATGCTCCTCAACCTCCTGCCTGAGAGGAGCGGGGTAAAAAGTGTGTGCTGGGTGAGTGGGGTCCTTCATGATGTAGGTGGACCTCTTCCTGCATCTGGAGGTGTAGATGTCTGTGATAGTGGGGAGGGTTAGGCACTTACTTTGTGTAAGTGCCATAAAAACCCCACATTATTTTTTAAATAAATGTTTTTTTATTCAATAAGGACATGAAAAACTCCCACAGTCAACTAGAGTTTATAATAAATGGCCTAATGTTTTTTTCGTCTCAGTCCTTAGCATAAAAGCAGTTCATTGTCAGAAGTTTTTCTGTGACAGCTGGCAGCGTGGGTGTGTTTTGGTCAACAGGTCTGAAGTTGTCTCGCAGAATCAGTGGGCTGATGGAGCCGAGCAGACGGCCAGAGAGGCAAATCAGCCGCTTTCTCGGGAAAAACAGGTGGGGAGGCTGATCTGTTGCACGAGTGAGGCTGAAACTCGCTTACCTTCTTAATGTGAGGGAAATCATTAAGCTGTGGAAGTTCATTAAAAAAGTACCACATTAAAAGTTTTTATCAGTCACCCTCTTTGTGTAAAGTCAGAACACTTTCAGATTGTTTTGTTGTACTTCAGCAGAACACGACTGGGGTCGACACCTCGAGGAGGAGGAGGTTTTCTGAGCAGACTGCAGAGGAGGTAAACTGCTCCACAGGAGATTTGAGCGTCTGCACAAAGTTTGTATCCGAGCAAAGATTTAACAACTAGAAGTTATTGCATCTCGTCTTGTAAAGGTGGAAAACGCTGCTGAAGAGCTGAGTGAAGATCTGTTGGAAGATGCTTACAGAGTTGCGTGGGCAGCTGAGACAGAGCAGCAGTTGGAGGGCACGGCCCAGAATGTGCTGCGAGCCCCCACCCTGGAGAGCATGCTCCATCGAATGGAGGAGATACAGGTGAGAGCTGCCCTACAGAGGCCCGCTGGCAAAAGGTCACTAAAGCACATGAAATGTCACCTCCAATCAGCTTATTCACTGTGGTGCTTATGACAGCTCTGCTCTTCTTACCAATTTATAAAGTAAAACTTGGCTAAAATCTGTTATCAATCAATTTATCTTGAATTTCGCTAAAACTCAGTTTTGTTATTCTAATCGTCTACTGTACTGCCAAAAGGTGAAAGGTTGGCGGTGATTTTGTTCCTGCCTGTGCGTGTGTTCATGCGTTTGTCTGTTGCTTGCAGAGAGTAATCATTTCATGTACGGTATATCTATGACTAACTTTTGGAGTCAGCTCAATTCATAAAGGCTGCTGCAGCCAAATGACACAATAAACACTGAGTTTACTGTAACTCAGTC
>JBBPBX010016904.1:30769-42978 GCA_038048925.1 Garcialebias charrua | reverse complement strand
TATATATATATATATATATATATATATATATATAAAATCACACACACACAGTACCCCCAACTCCTGTAAAGATATATCGGTGTTTATTTGTTCAATGTGATTAATCAAAACCAGTTAAATGTGATCATTGGTGCTCTTTATTAAGAAAATCAACATGTCACATTTCAGGAACTGATTATTATAGACACATTAAATGTTCACTAATGAATATTTCTATATTTATCATCACAGTAATAGTGTTACACACATTATTAGTTGTTAACACTCAAAATTAGTGTTTACCTATACTGTAACCTAAACATTTAAGGAATAAACATTTTTATTAATCACTTTAAAAGTTATAAATGTTGTCTTTGGTGCATGTTTGCTTTCCAAATATATGTCCAAATGTCATTCACACGGTGTGTGTGAATGACAGGCATAAAACACTTTGTAAAACGGTGCTTTATGAAGTTCAGTCCGTTTCCTTCTATCAGTTGACCGGCAGTTCTGCCACATCCAATATGGCGGCCGCTCTGACGTACCGCCGCTACGGACCAGCCCACTCAACGAGGCGTCCACTAAAACTGCCTCACCAGTTCTCTGTTGGGATCGCCCTGGCAGATGACAATAGCCAATCAGTGATGGAGAAAGGTCAGAGGAGCTTTGCTATGAAATAATGATGAATGATTGTTTGAAATTCATTTAATAGTTAACTCAGAAACCGCCGATCTGACTCCAAATCCGCCCAAATTATCACCACCCGCCCGAAGCTATTTTTAGCCGCTAAGTAGAGAGTGAAAACCGCCCAAATGGCGGTAAACCGCCCAATCTGGCAACACTGGCGACCAGCCCCATGAAAACAAGCACAAACAAGCGAATTATTCTTTGAAAACAGCCCAACGGACAACCCACCCATTTTAAAACAAAGGCAGTTTTTAAACAGTATAAACATAAATTTATTATGGCATTACATATAAACAGCAAAATTATGCTAAACACAAAGTGTTTAGCATAATATTGCTTCATTTACCAGAGAGTCCTGAATTTTAAACGAAGAGTGATGACAACAATGGACAACGACAACAACAGACCATCTTAAAGGATGCGTAAAAATTAAATAAAAATTAAACAGCAAACTTGTAGTAAGCAAAGTCAACAAAAAACTTTATTTAATCTCTATAAGGGGCGGCCGGCCACTAGAGGGCGCCCGGGCGCCGCCCACCTGGAACCTTTGCAGCTCTTCACCATTTGAAGACTTAATTTTTTTTATAAAAATGAAACAATAAAATAAAAATATTTTGAAATGTATGCATACAGTATATGTTTTTAGTTGTGTAGGATGAATATTTTATGAGTAATGATGAGTTATATTGTTTGTTTCAAAACACATTTTTTGATTGTGACGTACTTCCGGTCCTCTGTGGGCGCCGGCAGCTAAACCATTGACTCTCATTAGCGCATGCACAGTTATGTCCCAACTTTACAAAACTATTGGAGTCTTCAGGGCGCAATTTTCGCTGCCCTGGAGGCCTGGACTCGTCTAACGTGAACGCTGCGGATCGACAGCGTGTTTCCGGTCATTTATTTATTTATTTAAATTTTATTTTTTTCTGGAAAATGAGCCGTGCACTGACAAGCAGGCTGGCTGCAGGTACGTTTTGAATCATGAAAGCCCTTTATCTAATGTCTATTTGCATTTCTGACTGATATGCCTCTCAATTTTTATATAGCTGTTTGTGAAAAAAAGCCTTCAGCTGACTGTTTATTCTGGTGAATTTGTTTGTGGAGCTAACATGCTAATGCTAGTTTTTAATTATTATATTACTATTGCTTATATTATTATATTACTATTCCTGACTGATATATGCCTCTCAACTAGATCTTGCAAAAGTGTTTTCTAAACGTTATGTGTTTAACAAAGCCTTATTCTTACATATTATTATTCAATTATTGTTGGATTTTGAGCAGATTTACAGGTAGCTGCATCTGACTGAATCTTTGCTACTTGTTAAAACTGAAATCGGTCCTGCAGAAAAATGTTCTGATACCACATTCAGTAATTATCTAAAACCAGGAAGTTCTTCACTCAAGAGACTCAAATGCACATTTGCATCTTGAACGGTCTCTTGTCTGATCATTATTCCAAAGAACATCACTTTTGAAAATCTATTTAGGAATTACTCAGTTTTGAAGCAAGTTATTTTAACTCCAGCTTGTGTACAAAACTTGAGCTGAAGTGACGTCAAACCTGTTAAATATCTGACAATATCAACTTTTTATATTCAACAGATGTCTGCTATATGGTTTTATGAACCTCACTGTTTGTAACAGCCCTTAAAGAGAAATATGCTGGTGAAGATTCTCAGTCGTCCAGGACATGATAAACATGAACGCCTTTTTGACTTAAAGAGAAATGTTCTTCCACTACAGGACACAATGATGATGAGGGAACTTCAGGTGGTGGTCCAACCTGGATGTGAGAAGTGGGGAGACACCACTGAGCCCAGATCAGATCCAAACACCGAACAAGTTGTTCCAATGAGGCACCGAGGACAGAGGACAGGAAGTGATCCACGTTGACACCATCAGATGAAGCAGCTCTTTGTTCAATCATCCACACAGTTACATTTCTCTCACTGATTGATTTGTTTTTACTAAAATGGTAGCCTGGTTAAAACCAGACCCTTGTCCTTCACTTCGCTTCGTACTAGGGTCTGGACTTTCTCCATAGAGAAACGATTCTTGCTGGAGGCGTGGCCTCTGCCTGAGGAACAAAACCATTGGATCTTAGAAAAATTTTGAACAGGGAAAGCATTCTGCTCCCTCCGCCTCTGTGCTCTGCCGAACTTGACATCTGCTCCGCTTCCTGCTGCATTTTCTCTGGCTGCCGCTGCATATTCTGTGTTTATATGTTAATAAAAAAAAATAATAATAATAACATGTAGCGCTGGTCCAGCTCACCAGACGACCAGAAAATATGCAGGGACTCGGGCAGCAACTTAAAACCCGAGTTTAATTCTCTCGTGACAACCTCAGTCATTTCCTTATTCTTTGCACTCAGCGGAGAGAGGGGAGGAGGGAGCGATCACTTGACTTTTGGCAAAAAAACAAAAGAAAACTCCAGATAAGGGATTAAGAAGGGGAAATTAAAACATTTGTGTCACATATAAAACAGCCCTGCATCGCTTTGCATCGCTTTGAATGAGAACATGCGAATGCTCGCTGGCTGCGCGCTGGGACAGGTGGGGGCGTGGGTTAGGGGCCAAAAACTCCGCCCCTTCTGTTCTCTGATTGGTCCGGTCAAAAATCAGCCGGAGAAATCGTTGTCTATGGGAGAAGTCCCAGACTGAGCAGTGAAGGGAAATGAGAATTGAGCGGAGCTGTGCAGGAAGGAGAGGGCCAGGCGGTTAAAATAAAACTGGACTCTCAGCCTGCCTTAAATCAAAATACCGTATTCGTCGGACTTTAACACGCTCCTGTGTATAACCCGCTTTGTCCAATTATTGCCAAAATTCAGGAAAAATCCATAAATAACACGCTTCGTTGTATAACGCGCATCTATTATGCGTCACCGCGACGCGTCAGCGCCTCATTTGCCCTGCTTAAAATGGCTGCCACAGAAGCAAGCGAGTACGAAGGACTTCACAAGATTAACACAGTAAAACAATTATTTCTTTGCGAGAAAAAATATATTTCTTAGCTGACATTATAGCACAAGGGTTCCTGAGCTTAACCGTTTCACGAAATGGTCAAATCTAATGGATTTTTAAAAAGTAGTTCGCCGATTTGCATGCAGGCGGGTGAGCCGGCTTTATTTCTTTAAATTTAGCTAAATAAAAGCTTAAAAAATATATTTCTTAGCTGACTTTATAGCACAAGGGTTCCTGAGTTTAACCGTTTCACGAAATGGTCAAATCTGCTGGATTATAAATTGTTACGGTTTGACTTCTTCCAAATTGGTCGCGTGCGCTACTAAAATAAATAATAAAAAATGTAATTTGATCTCGAATGTCTTATACAGCTAATAATTTGTAAATGACCACCAAATTAGGCTCTGTAAGTTTCAAGAAAATCCGCGGTGTGGTTTACAAAACAGCTAACGTCACAGCTAACAGCGGCTACATCCAGAGCCGGAGGCGGGCAGCGACAGAGTCAGTCCGGCTTTTTTCGGACACATGAGCTAGAAACGGTCTGGAAGTGGTCCCCTAGCGGATAAAAGTGGTACTGGACCATTTTTTGCCCAAAATGAAAAACGGCGAAATCAGAGCCAAAAATGGGTCTAAAATATGGGAAAAAATCCATAAATAACACGCTTCGGTGTACAACACGTAGGACATTCAAATGAGCAAAAAAACTGTGTGTTATACACCGACGAATACGGTACACATTTTTTTGGGTGATACATCAATAAGAATACAAGTTGGAATGTGTTCAGTGAACATTTTCTTTTCTTACAAGAGAGTCACAGTGCCAAGTCACAACAGAAGTCGTCTCAGGGCACTGAATAGAAACGATCACGTATAAAAATAATAATAATAATGTCCTTTTTTGTCATCTGTGTATGTTCATACACAGACGAAATTCATCTCTGCATTTAACCCAACCACCACCAGGTGGTGCAGTGAGCAGCCATAGAAAGCGCTGGAGAATTAGGTGTGCACTCATAGACACCCCAAGGTGTGTAGTGGCCGGGGCGCGAACCCGCGTCCTTCGGGTCCCAAGTCGGAAGCCCTGCCACTACACCAAATAATAAGTTAACAAAAAGTTGTTGCTACTGGTGGTGGAACCAACACAAGACTTATCCTTTGCTGTCAGATTTTGCATTTGCATATTTGTGTTCAATCCACACCCAGCAAACATGTTGTCCACTGCAGGAGACACTGTATGTCCAGAACACTCAAACATACCTGAGAAGTTGAGGAAAATGATCATATCTGCTTCTCAGGCAGTATGTTTGAGTGCTCTGGACAGACAGTGTCTCCTGCAGTGGACAACATGTTTGCTGGGTGTGGATTGAACATAAATGAGAATGAAAATCTGACAGCAAAGGATAAAGGGCAAGGCAGAGCTCTGCGTTGTTGCCAGCGCCGCTTGACGCGCGCGTGCTGAGCGCAGGCTGTTCACAGCAGAGCTCTGCGTGAGCAGCTGCGCACAGAGCGTTTACCTACAGGACAAACTGAGGTCGCTGATTGGTCATTTGCTGACACGCCTACTGAAATGATTGACAGGTCTGGGTGGTGAGAAAAGCCACAGGCTGCGCAGCGTTTTTCTGTGTTTATATGTTAATAAAAATTTTTTTAATAAAATAAAAACAGGGAACGCTGCTCCTGCAGCCCACAGCCCACCAGGAAATATTTAGAACATTGCGCAGCCACGTTGGACATGACTTTAGTTAACTTGTGACAAGTTCATTCATTCCTCCTCATCGGAGGAGGAAGTGAATGGTGACTGCTTCAAGCGATCACTTGACTTTTGGCAAAAAAACTAAAGAAAAGTCCAGCTCAGCGATGAAGAAGAGGAATTTAATATATTTGTGTCTCATACAAAACAGTACGGTGCAGGACAGTTTATTGTGAGACAACGCACGCGCGTAGGCGGCCGTAAAATTTGAGCTTTGCGCGTTCACGCCTGCGTTCAAAGGCTTGTGCCGCGGCGCTCTCACGGCGTCGCGCGGCGCTGGCAACAACGCAGAGCTCTGCCGGGCCCTTAAGTCTTGTGTTGGTTCCACCACCAGCAGCAGGGTGGGTCTTCAGAACGACTGGTGGAATGTCCTGGTCCATCTGCAGCTCTCTCTTCATGTTCTCTTCCTCAGCAAAAGCTGGACAGACTGCAGGGAGGTGTTTCCTAAACAAACAACAGGTTCATCAGTATTAGCAGTAAAAAAGGATTATTAAATCATTATTAAGATAATTGAGAATGTATATAATTTCATCGTACTCTCTCCTCCTCCACTCTCTCATTCTCAGGCCTCAGACTGCAGCATGGTGACCCCCATCATCTCCACAGTATTCTTCTGTTGACCACAAAGAACAATTACTTGTATTTAGTCTAAAAAAGCCAAGTCTGGTCCTCTGGACATTCTTTGAGATTAAATGAGTTTTGTAATTTGTAATTGCATTATTACATTATTTATAATAATGTAATTACATTAATTATGTATTTGTAATGAGTTTTAACAAGTAGCAAACATTGAATGTCCAGAGGACTAGACGTAGCTTTTTTAGATTTTTCTACCTGGATTATTGAGCATGCATCAGGGTACAGTACCCGGTACTTGTACTGTATTTAGATTTCAGATTTTAATAGCAGAAAAGACATTTGTGCATGAAAGACAATTCACCTGCTCAGTTTTCTCTGGTTCTGCTGCCAGACATGTCATCCATCTAGGAGCCATGCATCCATCCATCTAGAGCAGAGCAGTGCTTCTCCACCTTATAACAAGGTGGGATTAACTTATTTTGACAAGTGGTCCATGCAGGTGGTGTGTTTGGGTTGATGGTTTCGCCATGTCCCTGAAAACACATATAAACAAACATAAAAAAATATCCCGTTAGCTTAGCATTACTGCATTATTAGCCATTTCAGGTTGTTTGTCCAATAAAAAAAATTTGAGCTAATGTTAGCATCGTGTTTGCATTTGAGCTGACTTACCGCTTTAAGTGGAGTATAACTTGTTAGCTATACCTTAATGTTGGTATGAGAGTAGTTTATATAGTTTTATTTACGTTGGTATGAGATGATCAGTTCCTCCAAATCCGAGGCCATGGTCTTGAGCCGGAAAAGGGTAGCATGCCCTCTCCGGGTCGGGGAGGAGGTCCTGCCCCAAGTGGAGGAGTTTAAGTATCTCGGGATCTTGTTCACGAATGAGGGAAAACTGGAGCGTGAGATCGATAGGCGGATAGGTGCAGCGTCCGCAGTGAAGCGGGCGCTGTACCGGTCTGTCGTGGTGAAGAGAGAGCTGAGTCAAAAGGCAAAGCTCTCAATTTACCGATCGATCTACGTTCCCACCCTCATCTATGGTCATGAGCTTTGGGTTATGACCGAAAGAACAAGATCTCGGATACAAGCGGCTGAAATGAGTTTTCTCCGCAGGGTGTCTGGACTCTCCCTTAGAGATAGGGTGAGAAGCTCAGTCATCCGGGAGGGACTCGGAGTAGAGCCGCTGCTTCTCCACATCGAGAGGAGCCAGTTGAGGTGGCTCGGGCATCTGGTTAGGATGCCTCCTGGACGCCTCCCTGGTGAGGTGTTCCGGGCATGTCCCACCGGGAGGAGACCCAGAGGAAGACCCAGGATACGCTGGAGGGACTATGTTTCTCGGCTGGCCTGGGAACGCCTTGGGATTCCCCCAGAGGAGCTGCTCCAAGTGGCTGGGGAGAGGGAAGTCTGGGCCTCCCTACTTAGGCTGCTACCCCCGCGACCCGACCCCGGATAAGCGGAAGAAGATGGATGGATGGTATGAGATGTAGTTTATATACTGTAGTTTTATTTACCTGATAGAGACGATGTCACGGACCACACTGTTACTTCTGAGCGAAAATAATCCGGCTTAGCTCATCAAAGACGGGCCACGTTTTTTACTTCACTCTCCTTTGCACGATATAAAATGATTGAAAGTGCTGCACTGAGCTGACTGGTCATTTTATTAAAGTTAAGCCATGCTTTCCACCAGCTGAAAAAACACTTCTGGTGGTAGAATTCTTTATTTTTCGTGTTTTTTTTTTCTTCTTTTTTTCTTCTTTTGGTTTATTGGTGGATTGCAAACATCGTTTAGATGCATACCGCCACCTACTGACCAAGAGTGTGTAGCTCATGGCATCCTTTCCTTATAAGTGTACAGCATTCTATTTTTAATATTGATGTTTTGTAAATATTTAAACAATGCTTTTCTAATATCATTTATTTTATCCCTATCACCTTCAGTTCCTAATATTCCTCCTAAACTCCAAACTCTCCCTGTCTCTTTGACTTTTTCTTTTAATCTCTCCCTATCATCTGTATATTTAGTGCACTCCATCAGTACATGTTCTACACTTTCTGTATCCCCACATTCCTCACATCTACTGTCATTCCCTTCCACCCCCTCGTGTGCTGCTGGCACCCAACAAAACTGTATATCAATTTATTATTATTATTATATATTTTTTAGACATAGCCCCCCGACATTCACGGGCCGCCACTGATCTCTCTCCTGAATCATGTGTGTGCTCTTTCTCCCATTCTTTATTATATTTTTTATCCCATATTTCCCCCACTTATTGGAGCTCATTTTAGCATGGTCTTGTCACTCTAGACAAAGAAAAAAGAACAAAGAATAACAAGCCCAAACAAGCGACTTTACAACCGATACAAGCTCAAGAAACTGCAACAAGCGACTCACAAAAATTATGCACGCCTTCGGGAAATAGCAAGCCCAAAGTCGCTTATTATAAGCGGACTTGGCAACTATGAACAGACCCTCTTCTTCTTAGCAAGTTGTAACCTCTACAATATTGACGTCACTTCCTGTAGGCAGGAACAGACTGAGGCACTGCCCCATTGCCCCTTTTCTCATTTCTAGAGTAAATGTATACAGTATTTACATTATATTTCTTTTTTTTTTGCCCCTTGTTGCGGAGCGAAGAGGGAGAATTGGAATCTGTGGATGTTGTGAGCACGATGGTCTGAAAACCAAGTGAGGAACAAAAGCCAGAAATGTCACTTTAAATGAGTTTGACTGCAATGAACAGAGATTTATAAACGGCAAACTGATGTGACGCTGACTTCAATACATGTAGTCAAAGTTTTTTGGTGTTAATGTGTTGGATCTGGCTCGAAGGACCAACAAACATGTTGGATAAAAACATCCTGTCATTGTCTTACTTACTTTAAAAGAGCACACACAATAACAGGAGATTCTTTAAAAAAAATTCTAAAAACTTTCTCACACATTACCACACAACACAAAGATTTTTAACACTGGACTCTGTGTCATCAAACGGGTTATTCACTAAACTCTCGGTCATGTGCTCATTTAGTTTGCACTACTTCTCATATTTGCACTAATGTTTGTATTACATCACTGCCTATAGTCATAATACTGTACATTCTCTGTTTACATACTACATTCAATGTTTACATTTATTAATACTGCTTACATTTATTACTACTGCTTACATTTATTACTACTTTTATATCTACACTACTGCTGATACATATACAGTATTCTCTGACCAGCCTTATTTAAGGATGCCCAATGTGCCTTACTGCATATGCCACTTTTGCCTCTATAACAACATCAACTACTACCTCATACATATACTGTGTACATTAACTCATATGCTGCTTTGCCACTTTGCAAATGTCAATGCTAGAACCTTTAGTTTATTTTATAGTTATACTTTTTATACTTTTTCTATACTAGTATGCAAAAACTCAGGACAGTATTATGTTCATTAAATGTTTAGTGTTTTAGTTTTAGTTTTAGAGTTGGTGTAAATTTTCATACTCTTGTACCACTATGCAAAAACTCAGGACAGTGTTACAGCTTTACTATTTTATGCTTATGTCTATTATTATATGTTTCAGTGTTTCAATGTTTAAATAGTTACTGTTGCACCGAGGGACTGAGAGAAACGCAATTTCAATTCTGTGTATGTCCTGTACATATTGCAGTTCTGACAATAAAGTTGACTTTGACTTCTTATACAGTACAGAGTTTACTTGCCAGGACAGCGTCACTGCAGGGTTACACAGATGTTTCATGAAGCCTGCTCTCCAGGGTCTTAGCCAGACCGTGTTTTTTATACAGTACACGCTTTATCTGCTACTACAGGTCATGATGACCTCGCTCTCCCAGCTCCTCCGAGAGATAAAACGACTCCCTGAACTCACACACATTAATTTAACATTAGTTACTGATGACCATCCTTGACCGACATTCTTCACTGGCTGCTTTAATGAAACACTGAATGTTTAACTATAGGTCAAACTTGTGGTGTGCCAACGCACGCAGTAATGTGGTGTTTCCTGTTCTCTGCAGAGGTGCTGAAGGAGGTGGACGAGGTGTTTGAAAAGTACAAAGCGGAGCCAGACGCTGCTCAAAGGAAGCGCCTGCAGGTGCAGCTGCAGAGAGCCCTCATCCTCAGCCAGGAGCTCGGCGATGAGAAGATCCACGTGGCGACCCAGATGACCGAGCTGGTGGAGAATCGCTCCCGTCAAATGGACTCTCACTCCCTCCACCTCCAGGAGCCCAGCGAAGTCGAGCGCGTCGCCGTGGAGCGGCCCAGCAGCGTCCAGGAGTGCCCCCTCCCCGAGCGCACCTCCACCCGCCGCCCGCGTCGCCAGCGCAACAGCGAGAACTGTGACTCCACCCACCCCTCCGCCAACGGCTCGCTGGTGGATGACTCTGTGGACGAGCTGTCCCTCCCCCCTCTGCGAGAGAAGAAGTCCAAGTCGTCAAAGAAGAAGAAGCGCAAGGCCAAACAGGAGCGAGACGCCTCGCCCGTCGACTTCGCCGTCGACCCCAACGAGCCCACCTACTGCCTGTGTGAGCAGGTGTCGTACGGCGAGATGATCGGCTGCGACAACGAGCAGTGTCCCATCGAGTGGTTCCACTTCTCCTGCGTGGGACTCACGTACAAGCCCAAGGGCAAGTGGTACTGTCCCAAATGCAGAGGGGACAGTGAAAAGACGATGGACAAGAACAAAAAAGACCGCAGGTCCAGGTAGTGACTCGCCCGAGGACCAGACCATCAGCTGGAGTGGAGCAACGTACCTGTGATGATGTGAAGGCACAACGGGACAACGGAGAATGTTTTCTAACCAGCAGCACCTAAAATAATCCTGGACTCATTCAGACGGACTTTGTCCAGATATGTCCCTCCTGGCTGGTGGTGGTGGTGCTGGTGCCACATGGTTCCACTTCCATATTTTCTACCCAACAAACCAGTTTGACCACTCCTTCTCACTACAAACTAAACGTAGTTCAGCTAACGCTCGTCATTATTTCTGGCCAAAGTTTTTCTTCTTTTGTTTAAACTATTTTCAAACCAAGTCTTAGACTTGAATGAATTTGTGTTTGAACGTCTTCAGTAGAAAACAACAGAATACGTTTAGAACACATATTTAATTTAGGAGAGGATTGATCAGACGTTGAATAAATGTTCTAATTATGTTTTCACCCGTCACGGTTGTGTATTTTATTTTCAATCAAAATATATATATATAAATTAAAACAATCAATGGTCACTCAGTTCTCGCTTGGTTTGAATGTCCAACTGTGAAATATTAAGGTGACTTTAGGATTTCTCTGCTAAAAGGAAATGGTTTCTGCCTGGGCATGTGAACATGTGTCTGTTAGCAAAATATCTCACTCACTGCACAGATGTTAAAACTTTCAGAGAGTATTCATCAGGTGTTCATCTATAAGTGATTACAACTACATCAGCAGCACCTCTTAATTTTTGGAGTTGGCTTGATCCAAGATGGCCGCCACAGTTAATTTAAAGGTGGGCTGACATGATTTTTGAACTTTTCATAAATTGGCACAACATATATATCTTTTATCATTCAACTATGTTCGTTGTTGCAAACAAAATGATAATTTAATGAAAATTCGTTTAAAAAGTGAGTTTAAAATTCGCGCTGTGTTTCTTCACGGGACATCCGGTACTTCCGCTTGCTAATTTTGTGACGTCAGTGCAGGAATTTCAGTCTGCGACTGCGTATAGAACGCAGATTCATTTTCTGCACGTTTGCCTATTTCTTCTTTTGTATAACTTGAAAAATGCCATTACGTTGCATTTAGGTGTTCTAATGTCATCAGTGAACAAGTGAGCCTTTTCACTTTCCCAAAAGATGACTGGACAAGACAAACAAAGCTGTCCCCCTCTGAGCCCCCCTCGGTCCACCCGAGAGCCCCCCTCGCTCCACCCGAACGGTAAGGCAGAACCTGCTGTTTCTTGTTCAACCACCTGAACTAACTTCTGCTTCCCAAACTGAAGACAAATCGCTCAAATCTAAACTTAGATTGCTAAATTCATCGGTTTCTATATTGTGCGCTATTGTTATGTAAAAGGGGCGTTCTAGGAGACATTCCTGCATTACAAAAATAGCAAGTGGAAGTACCCGGATGTCCCGTGAAGAAACACAGCGCAAATTTTAAACTCACTTTTTAAACTAATTTTCATTAAATTATCATTTTGTTTGCAACAACGAACATACCGGGTAGTTGAATGATAAAAGATATA
>JBBPBX010016904.1:0-28495 GCA_038048925.1 Garcialebias charrua | reverse complement strand
TTTATCAAACCTTATGAATCTGTTGTAGCGACTGACAGCTGGATGATTTTTCAGAACTTGGATCAGCCTTTCAGGTCGTCCATGGTCCAAAAGACTGATAAGACACACTTTTCAAAGGACACTTACTCAAATGACACTTTTGTTGATAAGGGCAAATTAAAAAGAACTTTCCAAACACAAGACAACAACAAACATACAGCCAACACACCCAACAGTACAAATAAATCCAATCATTTTTAATGAAAAATATAATCTTAGTGTTTATGAGGCTTTTAACGTTTTGGATCTACAACAATTTAAAACTCTTTCTTCACCAAAATGAGTAAAGTTTAGATTTTCTCCAAAATATTATTTATGTTGAGAGTTAAATTCACATCTTGTGGCCCACGAGTGCTTTCATCTGGATAGTTCTGGCCCACATATGAAAATGTTTGGACACCCCCTGCTCCAGGCCCTTGAGCAAGGCCTCTTAGGATGCTGTGGTAGTAGCTGACAGTTGTCCTGATTATGAAATGGTGCCGCGCTCAGCAGTAAAGGTTTATGTGCTTTGATGTGCATCAACATCTGTCCAGCTGCAACTATTTCCACTTCATCTGAAATGAAGCTCGTTTCTGTCTAAAGGGAGACGAACAAAACCGTTGGGCTTGATCCAGCTGTTTGTGCATGTCAAAAGCAGGTGACAGATGTTTGGACAGAGCAGAGAATACTGCTGCCATGGTGTTTTCATTATGTTGTCTTTTTCTAAATGACCTCTGTCACAATTATCAATCATCACATGCGAATCAGAGTCGAGTGCTGAGTTGAATCACACTTCGACTCTTTCTTGGGGTTTGCATGTTCCACACCATCTCAGTGAAAAAAGTAATTGTTTTAACAAATGTGCAAAAATAATTTACACTTTTGTCATTTTTTTTTTTATTTACATTTTTTTGCACTTTTGTTAAAGGAATTATTTGTATTTATTTCCATCTCAGAATGTTTTTGGTCTTTCCTCCTATAAAAAGTTCATCTGGTCCTGCCATTCTGTGTTTGTTTGTCTCTCCTTCCTGTTCTCTCAACCAGCTGGTCAAAGCAGACGGCCATTTGTCCCGAGCCTGGTTCTTCTGGAGGTTTGTTCCTGTTAAAAGGGAGTTTTTCTTTCCACTGTCTCCTTTGTGCTTGCTCAGGATGGGAGAATGTGATGAAGAGAAGATTCAACACAGTCGGCTGCTTCCTTACAGAAAACTTTATTGTCTTTTTTTATAGTACAATGTTTCTGTTCAGTGCACTGAGACAACTCTGTTGTGAATTGAATTTATAAGTTTACTAGCAATTATGTATACAAAAAAATTGACAAATACAGCAACTTAGTCAGGTGAAATACTAGAAATATACAACATATACTGTAACATATCGAAGCAAAAATTCTTTTCAGTTTATTTCTATAGCGCCAAGTCACAGCAGAATCATCTCAGGGCACTGAACAGAAACATTCATATATCAAATAATAATTTAACATTATTTATGTGAGGAGCACACTGCTTTGAGTTGAACTCCATCACAGAACTCTCATCTTGAACAAGCATGGAGGCGACAGTGGAAAGGAAAAGCTCCCTCATGAGGAAGAAACCTGTAGCAGAAGAACCAGGCTCAGGACAATCAGCCATCTGCTTAGACCAGCTGGGTTTGGTAGTAACAGATACACAATGGCAGGTCAAGAATCATATGTTAAGATAAAAATAATATCAAATGAAAACTATTAAATAATAACAATTCATTTAAGGAATGAGGTCAAGTTTTCCTCCAGGGGTCGAAGCAGTGGTTCATTTGAGCTGGTTTAGGGCTTTAGTGAGTCCTGAACCTGAATCAGTGATTCAGGTTCAGGACTCACTGGAAATGGTGGAATTAGATAAATCGTACAAACATGTTGTCATCTGTTTTGCACAGTTAACATATACAGTATTTAACATTCAGGTTAACTTATATTTGTTTCACATATTTTACATTTTGTTCTATTTGATTAGTTTCTTTATTTGGAAATTGTTTTTATGTATGGAGCAGTGAAGAATCATCTCTGAACAGACTCTTCAACTCTTCAAACTCCCTCTGTGACACATTTGACTGTTCACTAAAACACGTCTGTGTGTGTGTGTGCGCGCACACCATGAAAGGGCTACAATCTTTTTAAATTAGGGAAATAGAAACTGAGATGTCCCACAGTTTATAAAAAAAAACCTATTTATTAGGGGTGCCCCGATAAATCGGCCGGCCGATTTCCTTAATTTTGGGAAATCGGCCAATGCTTGCATGAGAAATCGATTTTACCGATTTTTTTGTTTGTTGTCTAAACTTCATTTATATTTCAGAGCACTACCTTGTGACCAGTTAAAACAAGTTTTTTTTGTTTCTAGAATATTGTTCAAGGTTCTGTTTTTCCACAAAATAAGATTGAAATTTGAAGGTGCATTGTGACCTTACGACATCTAACAGTGTTGCTTATAAAACAGAATCGGTATTGGCCAAAGTTGGAATCGGCAAGTCACACTTTGTAGAAATCGGTGATTGGCCAAAAAATTGCAATCGGTGCACCCCTACTATTTAAGCTAAAATCCAGAGACAGCATCTGAAAAAACACCAGCTGGCATCATTTGTTTAATATTTATAAACATGATTAAATTGACATTTTAAAAGGAACATCAAAATAAGAAAATGATGAAAAGTCACTGAGGTGTTACAAAAGTCTTTGTTTTGAAGTAAGAGCAGATGATCACCTGGCACTTGGATCTGGAGCCAGTCTTGTTGTTAATAATGTCTCCAGAGTTCCAGGTGGAGACATGTGACCACCTCCACCTGCAGGAGCCGTGTGCTCGTCGTGGTCACTGCTGCCCAGACACATCCAGGTTGTACGGGTTGAAGGCATCTGCACAAAGGTCTTTTGGTACAAAGCAGGCCACCGACCTCTGACCTAGTCCTCATCCTTTCCTCCTGTTTTACTCAGCTGGAATCAAGACGCAAAAGGAAATCATGTGTGTCCAAACTCTACGAGACTAAAGACATGACTAATAAGACCTTTGTTGTACTCACATGCTGGAGATGGGTTATGCAGCAGTTTCCAGGGAGAAGGGAAAGAACAAGTCAATAAGAACAGCCACAGCAGAGGGTCTTGTGAAGAGCGGCAGGAATGCACCTACCTTGATCACATCGATCCAGTTCCACCCTCTGGGCAACTCCCCCTTATTGTCTGAAAGCACAAAGTTACACCTGACAGCTCAGAACACACTGTATGGTCATGAACAAAATGAGAAAATAAACTTTAAAAAGGTGGAAGAGGATGAGTGTGTGTGTTGGTAGAACATCTCATGAACCAGCGGAGTCACTTCAGCTCAAGATGGCCACCACAGCTAATCAATGTTAGCCGACACACATGGTAAATGGGCTGTACTGACAGTAGATAAAATATTGATGTCTTATATCAAGACACTCAAAGCTCTTTACAACAACCTGCGCCTCATTCACACAGCACTCTACTAGACCTGTACAGAGAATAATCAATGTTTATGCTGGTGAAGATTCTCAGTCGTCCAGGACATGATAAAATCAAAAAAGGCGTTCAATACAGGATCCCCTTCGGGATCCCCCTTCGGTTAAGCTGTGATGTGTTGTTTTGTCAATTTAAATAGAATGGGCATGTTAGGTATTTTGTGGTGTTATTTCAGTTTCCAATTTCATATGTTGGTGCGTGACTTGTCAGCCTGTATAAAACTTCTCGTTCTCACAGCTTCCATTCAGAATTGAAAAAGACTTCTGGACAGAAGTCAAAACGTTTTCTGCAACAAATAAAGTCCAGTTGATCCTGTATTGAACGCCTTTTTTGATTGAATCAATGTTTACCACATTCAAACACTGATGGGACACACACCAGACAATGAGGGCTTCAGTGTCTTGCCCAGGGACACTTCAGCATGTGACTGCTGGTGGAATCTAACCCCCAACTCTTGAAGTGGAGGATGACTGCTCTCACTCAGCCACAGCTGCCCGCAGGCAGTTTTCCAGATGTTGTAATGCTGGATCCTCACCAAACGCATCTCGCGCAGCTGAAGCAGCCACTTTACATTGAAAGTCTAGGGGGCCGCGCATCTTGGAACAGCGGGGCGTGACGCGGCGCATCTACAGCATTTCAAGCAGCGCGGCAGCACCCGGCAGTCCCTTGTCACGCACGCGCGCGCAGCCAGCAGCCACTGTAGAAGCTGGGTTTGTCCTGCTTCTTCTGCTCGCAGATTATCAGCAACCACTCGGAAGAGACTCTGCTATGTGATGACGCAACGACGACGGGACTTTCTGTGGACGAAAACAGCATCCGGTAGGAAAATATGGCATTTATAAAGTTGCTGCTTTTTTTTCGAGCGTACATCTCCCCAAACATAAAAAAAAAAAGTTTTAATCTCAACAAATACTTTTTGAGCTGCAGTTCGGCTCGTAGAAAACACACACAAGTATTGACGAGGCACGTACAGCTGGTTTTATCTGCCCAGTGTACATAAACAACACGGATCTGACCGGGAAGGGAGCCACGACACGCTCCTCCCACTGCGCGTCTGCAGACGTTCGGTGGGGACAGACATCTGTTTACAGCAGCAAACACAGAGCATTAGGAGCATTTGGATACGTTTGGTGAGGATGAGGCATAACACTGCTGGGCTTGGGACGGACACAAGACACTAGCGCCCCCTAGTGGCTGTTTATTCAAGACATTCCTGCAGTGACTGTCAGTTTTCATTCATTCATTCAACCTTTATTTATACAGGCTAGCCTCGTTGAGCCACGGGGACTCATTTACAAGAGGGACCTGTTTCACTCACACCCAGGGTCAATTTAGAGTTACCAATCAGTCTAACATGCATGTTTTTGGACTGTGGGAGGAAACCGGAGCACCCGGAGAAAACCCACGCATGCACGGAGAGAACATGCAAACTCCACCCAGAAAGGCCCCCGGACCGGGATTTGAACCGGGGACCTGCTCGCTGAGAGGCAGCAGCTCTACCAGTTGTGCCACCGTGCTGCCTAATTATTTACAGTTTTGACTTTTAGAAATATTTAGTTTGTCAGCCAGGATGCTCTCATTGCAGCACGGTGAATCAGTGGGTAGAGCTGCTGCCTCTCAGTGAGCAGGTCCCCGGTTCAAATCCCAGTCTTTCTGGGTGGAGTCTGCATGTTCTCTCTGTGCATGTGTGGGTTTTCTCCAGTTTCCTCACACAGACCAAGAACATGCATGTTAGACTGATTGATGACTCTAAATTGTCTCTGGGTGAGGTTGAGGAACATCAAATGTAGAACCACTAGACTGAGGAACAGCTTCTACCCTGAGGCTGTTAGACTCATGAATAAATAAATAATAAGAATAAACACTGCAAAATATCACATCATGCTGATGCTGATCTGTTTTCTTGTTGCTGTGTTCATCTGTGACCATCTGCTCATACAGACTCATGTTCGTGCTGCTGTTTATAATGATGTTTTTCTACTACATTAGGGCTTAGTGTATTACTAGTTGATGTTTTTCTTAGTTAATTCTAGATGTTATTACTGTTTTTCTCTTGCATTTGTTGTTGGATGTAACTGGGACCCTGTGTACATAATCTCGTTTTCATCACATGTACCACATGAGGTGCAAATGACAATAAAGACTCTCTGACTCTGAATGGTTGTCTCTGTGCCCCCGTGATGGACTGGAGACGTGATGGCTGGATATGGACACCAGTGGCACCAGTGACCCCCATGACCAGAACAGGAAGAAGTTGGTAAAGATGAAAATGAATGGAGCTCTCCACGTCCTTCAAACCCTTTGAGCTGTTTACAACCTTCAGCTGCTCCTGTCAGCTGTTGTTCTGTTTCAGATCTTTTTAGCTTGTTTGTGCTCATTCTAGATTACTTCGGCTCTTTTCTCCTTGTTTCAAAATATTTGAGCTATTTTCTTGCGCTTCTTTCTACTAATTTCAGCATTTTTCTGCATTTCAGCTCCTTCTTAACCATTTCCTGTTAATTGTAGCTTTGGTTGAGCTCACTTTTTCGCCCATTTCAACTTTGTGTATTTTGCTTATTTCAGCAAACAAGTGCCCTCTAATTTTAATATTTTCAACTTCTTAGCTACTTTTGCTCAGTTTTATTTATATTCCAGCAAATGTTACCTTTTTGGGCTCTTTTCAACCCCTTTCTGCTTATTTTTATTTCAGCCTTTTTAAAAAAGGTTCTGTAAATTTTAACTCCATTTGCTCAGCTTCTTTGTGGCTGTAGAAACCATCTCAACACTGAGCTCTGTTTTTCTTCTGCACATTTTTCAGCACGTAACTTGCTCAGCAGTGTTTGTTGTGTGTCAATTTATCCATGTATAAAACCGTTCAGCTCATGCAGTTTTTACTTTTTAAAATATTTAGCGTTGTCGGCCATGTTTTCCTCATTGAAAATGAATGGAGCTCTCTGTGACCGTCAAACCCTTTGAGCTGTTTAAAACCTTCAGCTGCTCATTCAGCTGCTGTTCTGCATCTTGTTCAGCTTCTTTTCTGTATTTTCTGTCAATTTTACCTTTTTTCCAGCTGTTTATTTAGCCAATGTCTGCCTTTTGTGATTCTTTCTAATTATTTAAACCTTTTATTCTCCTCTCACCCTCTTTCTGCTCATTTCATCTTATTTTTTTTAGCCTTTTCAACAACCCTTTGTAGTTTGTGGCTAAGTTACATGTTTTCTGGTTATTTCAGATTTTTCTGTACATTGATATATTCTCTCTCTGCCTGTTTCAGCTTCTTTCTGCTACTTTCCTAGTTTGTTTTCCTGCTTTCAGCAAATGTCGACTGTTCAGATTCAACTCACATTAATAATTTAGAGATGAAACATTTTCAGCTGGTTTCAGCTTCTTTAGCTGCTTTCAGCAAAACTCATTCAGCAATAAGCCTTCACACTGCGTTCTCACAGGAAATGCAGTTTAATGGTTATTATTTGTGTTTTCGGTCATTTTCTTGAACTGGTTTTTGCTCCATTCAGCTTCTTCCTTCTACTTTTCAGGTATTTATGTAATTCACGTAAGCTCAGCAGCTTTCAGCAACATCTTTAAGCGCTGGCTGCTGCGGTGTGATTTACCATCAGGCGTCAGATTCAGTACCACCGTCTTTTTTCAACTCTTACATATGAGGTAAAGTTTAGGAAGCAAAGAGAAATAAATCCAAACCTTTTACAAACAGGCTTCATGTACAACAACATTAAAAACATTTCATTAGGATTTGTAGCACCACAATACTTATTTTCACCACAAAAATCTAAAGTAAAACATTTAAAATTCTTCACTGACTTGGTGCAGAGCAGCTGAATCAGTGTGATAATGAGAATATTAGTGTTTTGATCACGTCATCATGTTCTACCTGTTCTGTTGATCATCCTCCTCTTCTGGGATTTGGTCAGCTGCTCCTTCTTCTCTCTTTTTGCAGCTGTTGAGGACAGAGCGGTCGTCTCACTGCCGGCTGTCAGCGTCTGCTGCAGAGGAACACTTCACGTCTTCACTCTGACCACTTCATTAAGACTCTACAGAAAACACTGACGTTTGTTGCATTTTCAGTACCAGGAAACAGGAAAACTGTCAAACACTAGTTGGTACATCCCAAGAACGTGTTGAAAAGTTGGGAACATGACAAACGTTTCACAGTTTAAAACCCAACTTGCTCCTTTTAAACCAGAAGAAAATAAAAATAAAAGAGTTAAATTGCTGTTGTTGCTTATTTCCTCAACTTTGCACAGGAAAACAAAGAATGTGCGGTGGGAAGAGGTGTGTGAACGTCACTGACCACAGCGCTCGTCACAGGCCTGTGGTTCTCCATGAGCTCCTCCTGGTTCTCCTTGGCCCACTCAAACAGCGTATACATCATGGCAGTGCCCAGGTTAGCCTCCACCTGCTCCTCCAGCTTTGACAGGATCAGCTGCTTGGTGTCTGCAGAGCTGGTAGCAAACCAGTAGAAAACCAGACGGACCAGTCAAAACCAAAGACATGAACAGTTCCAGCTGAAACATGAACACGTCACAGACAGAACAGGTTTACAGCGCAACGTAAAGCAGCCTGAGGCGACTTTGTTCTAAAAGAAGAGCCTACAAAAATGAAAAAGTTTAATTAATTTGGATTCAGGCCTCCGCTCATTTCCTTGATGTGAAATTATTTTGTGGAATTAATCCACAAAATGAGTTCATTAACTCAGCACATTTGTAGATTCTGTCCATGGAAGAACGTTTAAAAGGACAACACCCACCGTGACAGTAACAATTCACCATATTGGACAATTACTGTAGTAGAATATCCATCCATCCATCCATCTTCTTCCGCTTATCCGGGGTCGGGTCGCGGGGGTAGCAGCCTAAGTAGGGAGGCCCAGACTTCCCTCTCCCCAGCCACTTGGAGCAGCTCCTCCGGGGGAATCCCAAGGCGTTCCCAGGCCAGCCGAGAAACATAGTCCCTCCAGCGTGTCCTGGGTCTTCCTCTGGGTCTCCTCCCGGTGGGACATGCCCGGAACACCTCACCAGGGAGGCGTCCAGGAGGCATCCTAACCAGATGCCCGAGCCACCTCAACTGGCTCCTCTCGATGTGGAGAAGCAGCGGCTCTACTCCGAGTCCCTCCCGGATGACTGAGCTTCTCACCCTATCTCTAAGGGAGAGTCCAGCCACCCTGCGGAGAAAACTCATTTCAGCCGCTTGTATCCGAGATCTTGTTCTTTCGGTCATAACCCAAAGCTCATGACCATAGATGAGGGTGGGAACGTAGATCGATCGGTAAATTGAGAGCTTTGCCTTTTGACTCAGCTCTCTCTTCACCACGACAGACCGGTACAGCGCCCGCTTCACTGCGGACGCTGCACCTATCCGCCTATCGATCTCACGCTCCAGTTTTCCCTCATTCGTGAACAAGATCCCGAGATACTTAAACTCCTCCACTTGGGGCAGGACCTCCTCCCCGACCCGGAGAGGGCATGCTACCCTTTTCCGGCTCAAGTAGAATATGATGATGTCTATTTTCATTTTTGCATTTGGGCCAGGCGAGTATAAAAAACAAAACAAAAAAACAACGGAGTCCCGGAAACCTCCGGAAACCCCGCCGAAGATTGCCGAAGTCCGGAGTGACATCAATACAGGCTCCTCTCAGAAGGCAGGAGTGAGTTCGCGATGGAGGTTTATGAGAGTGAGAGCCGCGGATCCGCGCTCAGAATATGATAGACATCAGTGAGTGACCACAGGATTAATCAACAGGCAGATTTCTTAACAAGGGAATATTAAAAATGTTTCGCCTTTTTTTTCCCCTCTCTCTGAGCATCAGAGGTGGTGCTGTCTCTGCGCGCGCTGATCACTGCAGCCAGCTGTTCAATTATTACTGAGGAAATATTAAAAATGACACAACACGACTACTTGTAAAAGTTACTTTCGCTTTTTTTCCTCTCTCTGAGCATCAGAGGTGGTGGTGTTGTCTGCGTGCGCTGATCACTGCAGCCAGCTGTTCAATTATTACTGAGGAAATATTAAAAATGACACGACAACTTGTACACGTCTGACGTCTGTCCCACGATAAATACGTCGTGGTCCAGTTCAGCTCTGCTCCACGCCTCTTTTGGAGCCGCGCTCCGGCTTCATTTCTGAACAAGTTTATTTGAGCGGGACCTACCTGCATTCACCTGTTGTCTTATGAATGACCCGAGGAGGATTAAATGCCAGGACCAGTAGCACTGGTCTGTGCGGGAATAGCGCAGGTTTGACTTATGAAAGGGATAAAAAGCCGAGCCGGCTTCATGAGGAAATTAATGAATTTGTCGCGAGCGAATTAATAGTGTCCTACGTGGATGCGCGACCTCTAAATATTTCCTGGTGCAGTTGTGGGTACAGCTGGACCAGCGCTCTGTTTTTATTTATTTTTTAGAACTTCTTAAGATATAACACCGCTGCAATAATGAAGCTACGTTGATGCATGCTTGTTATAACTCTGCATGCATTCAAGGCGGATACTTCAGTGACGTCAATGCCCATATATGGAGAGGGGCAGATTTTCCCGGAGCTGCTGCTAAAAACTGCTAAAAAACATGAAATAACACATTTAGCGTTATTTCTCTACAATATAAATAAACGCTCCTGTTTTATTATTTAATTAACTACTAAATATTAATGGCGATGCAATTTGAAAACATGGTGGGTCATGGACTTTAAAGAACAGATTCACTGCTGGTGGGAATGTTCATATGCAAGTGGCTCAGTGGGTAGAGCTGCTGCCTCTCAGCAAGAAGGTTGTCGGATCGAATCCCAATCCAGGAGCCTTTCTGGGTGGAGTTTGCATGTTCTCTCCGTGCTGCGTGGGTTTTCTCCAGTTTCCTCCCAGACCAAAAACATGCATGTTAGTCTGATTTGTAACTCTAAATTGTCTCCAGGTGAGAGAGAGAGTGAATGGTTGTTTGTCTCCATGTGTCCCTGTGATGGACTGGAGACTCGTCCAGGTGTCCCCCGACTCTTTAACAGTGACTGCTGGATATGAGCACCAGTGACCCAAACAGGAAGAAAACATGATAAAGATATTGGACGACTTTTAATATTTAATTTAATTTTCAGAATCTGTAGGAATCCTGGCAAAAACCAATGCTGATTTGTTCCTGTTTTTGATTTTGTACATCTACCTTATAATGTTTGCTAGTTTTTGCTACTTTTTCTTTTGTCTATTGTTTAATGTACTTGTACCATTGCTGTTCATCAATCTTTAGTTTGTAGCAGGTCGCTTTCGTAAATGAGCCCTCGAAGCTCAATAAGATTTACCTGACTAAATAAAGGTTGAATGAATTTAGGATTTTTATGTTAATTTCATTAATAAGAGGAGCTTCATTGATTTGATTTAGTCATGTTGGGGTTGTCACTTTAAACCTAAATTTGATCTTCTACAGTAATCTGCAAGTCATTATCAACATTTTATTTTGTGGTATAGCGTAAAATGCCAACGTTAATTGTTAAAATGAAATGACTTAAAATAAAATTGTTGATTTAATATTTTAATGAAAATTAGCTGCTTGAATAAATGATACAAGAAGTTGTTAGTGAGCGCCACTGCACTTTTCATTATGCACCTTCCTCTGAGTGGACTTTGGAAGAAACACTGAAAACACTGCACTCAACAGAAATAACTTCTTGCACAATGAAGTTCCAAAAGGCAGACGATGGATCTACAAAGTCTTGGTGTCATGTCTTCCATCTGCATCTCTGGTGTGACAGTAACACATAGAAACATCTCAGCACTGCTTCAACTTACATCTTGTTGTTAAAGAAGGCTTCCAGGGATATGTGTGGAGCGGACTCAGGATACGTCTCCGGCCATGTGACGTCCAGGATGAATGCTTTGGTGTTTTCAAGATCTCCCACCTGCTCAAAGACAAGGGAGTTGTAAGAGGTGAAAACAAAGACTACACTGAGCTCACAACCATACGTCTGAGTTCTTCTCCTGTGGGCCCAGTGAGCTGTAGTGGTTTGAACAGTGCAGGGAATTAAACTCACCCTGAACTGGAAGGAAACTGAGCTGACTTCTTTAAAACACTCATCCCCCTCATAGATGGAGCGAAGAGCTTCCAGCTCCATCTGGGACAAGAGAAGGACTGTCAGCAGGTCACTTTGTAAAAATAACAACAATTCAGCTTGACTGACGTCACTTCCTGCTACAGAGATATTAACGATGTCATTTATTATAACTGATACACATGATTGAATGATTAGTAGATATTTGGCGCTGGTTTATGACGTCACAGAAACACGGGCACACGTTAAAGATGGTAAATAAGAAAAAATGACATGCGTTTGACGTGACATTACTCTTCCCGAGGAAGAAATATTGAACATTTTGTTCTGAACAGCGTTCTCAAACAAAACAGTGAATTAAAGCAGTTCCGTTAGCTGTTAGTGTTAGCCGCTAACAGCAGCTAGCTTCCAGCTGATGTTCCTTCATACCTCCTGGTCCTCGTTAGCCGTCATGTTCTGCCGTCAGGCTGCTCTGTCAGAGGTTCTAGATACAGACAGTCCGACCAGAGCGCGCACACTCAACCACTCATCTCTGTGTGTCGTTACAAAGTACCGGTAACTCAAAATGTCACAACTTCTCGTGTCGGGCTCCGTCAGTAAGCCGGACAGTGTGCGCATGCGCAGTTAAGAGAGCACCCGGCTTGCAGACAGTATTCTGTTTTTTAAAGGAATAAACTTGGATTTTGTTTCCTTAGAAAATATTCAATTCGGCTTATCCATTAAAGATAAAAATCTAGAATTTTTTGTCAATGTTCTGATTATTGTAACAAAATACTAAATCCATAAATGTCGATACGCAAAATGCTCCCTCTCTATCAATGCTCTCAAAAATGATATTTCTTTTTTTTAAAGTTGTCTAAAAAAGATGCAGAATTTAAATGCAGTAAAACTATATGAGTTAATGGAAGTACAGTATTTTAGTTTCTAGCCCCCTGATTTGTCTTTTATTTTTTATCTTTCTTTTCTTTCTTTTTTAATTCCTTTCTTTTTTAATTATTTCAGTTTATTATTTTCAAGAATTGTTGAGTCTTTTCTTGAACCTTTGCAATCAAGGTAAATTGTAGACATCAGGAGTTGTGATTCTTGTATAATGTTGGAATTTGACATGTGAGTTTTGTCATTGTTTTCTTGTTTACTAATAAAACGTTTTGTTTTTTAAATCACGTACAAGTTTTTGCGGAATTTCCCCAAGTGGCCATAGTGCGTAACTGTTCTAGTTGAACAGATTTCCTTCAAATTTATGTTTTTCTACTAAGTATTTTTTCAATGTATTTTTTCCTTTAAAAACATTGCGTATTAAGTGTTTATTAACAACGTTCAATATTCACAGTATAATATAAACCGACCAAATTAAAGGCAAGAACCAATGCAGTCATGTTCCTGTTTTTAGTTTTCTACACTGCCTTGTTTTATTTTTCCCGCTACTTTTTTCCTATTGACCGTCCTTTTGGTTGCCATTTTATGTTAATTTGTAAAAAAATAAATAAATATGTATGCCTCTTTTTATGATTGTCTATTGTTGTTGTTGTTACTGTTGTCATCACTCTTTCTTAAATAAATCAGGTCTCTCTTGTAAAAAAAATCCACATTATTATATTTTATAATATTCAATTCACTTTATTTATAGCACCTTCATTAATGCTTTAGAATTTTTAATAATAACATCAACAATAAACATTTGAAGTTCATAAGTGGGAAATGAAAATGTACAAATGCGTGCTTAAAGCAAACATTTTTATTACATCATTTTATGCAAATAAAGTTTGTCAGTTAAAATTATGAATAAATGTAGTCTAGGCAGTCTTTCCTTTTATATAAAATTACATTAAAAAAATTACGCAGCTACATCTACAAAATACATCTACAATATATCTAGATACTGTACAAAGACATTTGAAACAAGTGCAAGAAACCCAGAATACATTCTGACTGCGTTCACTCAAATGATATACATGTATATATTACAGAGTACAGTACAGACTGATACATCCTGGACTGTTGTGGACCTCTAAATGTTATCTGGTGTGGTGAACATCTCTGAATCAGTAAGAAAAAAGAAATATCTGCGCTCCATCTGCTGGACATTCTCTAACCAGGGGCGGTTCTAGAATCTGACCTTTAGGGGCGCTCAGCCCCCAGTTTTGACATTGGCAGAGGTTCTTGGCTTGAACAACACGGTGGACATTGGCATCAGAAGCATTTGTAATGTGTGTGTGGGGGGGGCTCCCTCAGAAAATTTTGAATAAAGTATATATGGCAGTTCCTGCATTCTGGTGTATTTTAACAGGTTCTTAAACATCTCTGTTTACTTATAAGTAAACACTTGATTCAGTAACTATTTTAGAGTAAATGGCACAACAAGAAGTAACGTTAAAGCTGCACTATGTAACTTTGTAGTGCAGTCTGTAACTTTTCTAACAATATATTTTTAACATATTTCTTCACTCTGTCACTATCTACTGACAGACTGATGTTAGACAAAGTAACTCTGAAAAAAACTATAGTCCCCTTGCTTCTCTATCAGCATTTATAAAAACACTAAAAACACAGAGTGACCCGTCCTTAACCAGCCAATAAAAACAGAGCTTGAATTTGAATTTCAGCAGAGCAAGGGGGGCAGAGCCATATATGGCTCTGAGGGGGAGGGATCAGAATGCTTTGCCTGTTGAAAATATTTCTAAGTTCTGTGCTCTACAGAAAGTTACACATAGCACCTTTAAGCTAGCTAGCGTTCACTGATCATAACAAACAAAGACTAAACTGATGCAACCAGACGTTACAACGTATATCTACATACAAAACACACAAAACAAAGCACAACTAGATTCAAGCATTAACATTTAATTTAACCATTAAGCATACAGTGTAATTATCAAATGGGGGATTTATACCTGAAGTTACCTTCGTACAGATGAACATGTGCAACTTCCTGTTTATATATTTATATTGTTCCACACTTAATCTATTGTATTGATGTTTGGGGGAATGCGTGTAAAACAATCACAAAGCCTATTTTTGTATTACAGAAAAGAGCTGTAAGAATTATCACTAGAAAACATTACTGTCATCCATCAAGTACATTATTTTATCAACTGAAGTTATTGAAGTTCCATGATTTGGTAGACTATAATATTTTATCAGTTATGTATAGGGCTCAAAATAATGCATTACCTTTAAATATCCAAATGCATTTTGTTAAAAGACAAAGTTGTTATAATCTTAAGGGGACAGAGATGTTTGTAAAACCACAATTCAGAACTAGTTTGAAGGGACGTTCTACCTCAATCCAGGGAATTAGATTATGGAATGGCTTGGAGAATGTAGTTAAAAATGCCAAGTCAATGTTTACATTTAAGAAAATGATCAAAATGAATTTGTTAAAAATATATAAATGAAATAGTGTAATGTGTATTGTATTAGTTAGAAAATTAGAAAGAGTTAGTCATTTTGTTCTGTTGGTTGAAGATTATTATTGTTTATTCTGATTAGAAAGAGTTAGTCATTTTGTACTGCTGGTTGAAGATTATTATTGTTTAATCTTAAGTTAAAAACTCACTACTACTCCATTGCTTTCAATGCCAGCTGATTTGTATTGGATCGTTTGATTTATGATCTGCAATGTTTTTATGTTTTTCGTGTTGTACTTCATTGTCTGTGTTACCTGTTGCGTGTTTGTTTGTCCAGCACTTTGGTGTGGACTTGTTCCTGTTTAAAGTGCTTTATAAATAAAATGGTATGGTATGGTATGGTAATCTGATTGTTTGAAAAAAGGAGCAGATATAATAAGATTTATTCTTCTTTCTGCTACCTTTCATTTTTTTTATATTTTGTACGTTATCATTTATGGGATTGTCTTGTATTGTTTCTTTTGTAAAAAAAATGAACAAATTTAATAAACATAAGCATATCTGTTGTATTTAGCTGATCATGAGGTCGGCCCCAGGACTTTATCATCCTTTACATTTTTTAGACTCAGTTTAGCCCATTTAAGACTGATCATTTATTCAATTTTATTCTAAATTTATTTAATATTTTGGTGAAGGTAAGGTTTGAGAACAGAGTTTCTTTACAAGATGTTAATGATGATTTCTTAACTTTTCAGGGGTGCTGAGTTAAAATGTAGGGGTGCACCAGCACCCCCAAAAAGAAAACCACCACTGTCCTTAACCTGTTACTAAAGTTTTCAAATTGCCGTTTCACAAGAGCAGCATAATTAAATGTTGAAAATTATGTTTTGGCTTTTAATTTTGGTGTGCCACCCCATGTGACCCCCACACGGACACATTTCTGGAGGCCCCACTGTTTGACACTGATGGCTGGTGCACAGTTCATATGAAGTTAGTCTGCTTCATTTGCACCGCCGTGTAAAATCTCATTAGCTTTGAAGTGCTAAAGCATGTTAGGAATAAGAGAGAGATGTTAACGCCAGCAGCGCTGTTCGGTGTGGGGGGAGCAGAGAGGGCTAACACCGTGTGTTTGACTTGTGATGAAGTTGATCCTGTCATCAGGAGAGGAAGCCAGGCATGGAGGAGGAGGAGGAGGAGGATGAAGAGTGACACAGACACAGAAGAGGTTGTGAAAAGGTGAAGTCACATAACTCCGCTGATGTTCTGATTTAAATTATGATCGTTGGAAAACAGTTGTGGTGTTTGTCTCTACATCTCATCCAGTTCATCTGTGTGTTCAAGTTCAAGTGTGACTTCTGACCCTTTTTTTTTTTCCCATCCAACCTTTATTTATACAGGTTAGTCCCATTGAGCCTCGAGGACTCATTTACAGAGAGACCTGATTTAAACAAAGGGTGATGACAGTTAAAGTTTTATCTTAAAAAACTTCTTGTGTGGAGAAATATTTTTGTTTTCACAAACTTTTAGCGTTTGGTTCTGAAACTGAGGGATCGTCTCATTTCTCACTGAAACACCAGTTCACTAGACATGTAACTGGTGTAGTTTTGTTTGTTTCGGTTTTGCCACTACTACTAACACGTTTGGCATAATTTTTGCACTTTATTTAGACAATTCAGTTTTGGATTCTGACAGTTTTGAGGGATCCAGAGGTCTTTGTAAACTGGCAGTACCTTGTCAGGAGTGATGGTTTTGGAGCAGAAGCCAGTGGTGCAGGCAGGACTCGGAGACTCGCAGAGTAAGAAGCACTTTAATGATGAATCCGATAATTCTCAATCAGGTCATCTGGACAGTTTCTTTTTAGTAGAAACGTTTCACCCTCAGTCCAGAGGGCTTCATCAGTCAGAGTAGTTCCAGCACACTGTTCCCCCACCAAGTAAACACCTTAAGTGGACCAACCAGTTTGCTGGAGCCAAGATGGTTTCTGGAGGCCGTCCTGTCCCTCGTCGACTCCTCCCAGGCAGGCAGCCACAGCCAAAGTGGTTCAAGACAAGAAAGTTCATGCTCAATCATCCAGGTATCAAATCTGATAATTCTCAATCAGGTCATCTGGACAGTTTCTTTTTAGTATACTTCTTCAATACTTCTTTCTTGTCTTGAACCACTTTGGACATGGCTGCCTGCCTGGGAGGAGTCGACGAGGGACAGGACGGCCTCCAGAAACCAGCTTGGCTCCAGCAAACTGGTTGGTCCACTTCAGTTGTTTATGGCTTGGTGGGGGAACAGTGTGCTGGAACTACTCTGACTGATGAAGCCCTCTGGAGTGAGGGTGAAACATTTCTACTAAAAAGAAACTGTCCAGATGACCTGATTGAGAATTATCGGATTTGATACCTGGATTATTGAGCATGAACTTTCTTGACTTTAATGAATACTAAATAATAAGTTGTCGTGGCAACAAAACACTTAGATGGCTCGAAGGAACATGAGAGGAACACCAGAGACTCGAGGAGGGAAACCAGACAACGGGTAACACAAAGACACAGACAACACCTGTGAGGAACACAGCTGGAACAGAGCAGACAGAAAAGGGAAACCAGGGGGTGTAGGAACAAAATCATTTCATCTGGACTTGTTTCTTTAAGGGAGAAACATTTCTTCTTCCATCTGGAAGACTTCATCAGTCTGTGGCCTGCCAACCAGATCTGTCCCATAGGCAGCCTTCACTGCTGTGTTTCAAGACAACCTCATGTTGGAGTCTCAGAAGTAGACTTTTAACACATGCAAATGTCCAGATGAAATTATTTCAAATGTCCAAATGAAACGATTTAACCATTTTGTGTGTGTGTGTGTGTGTGTGTGTGTGTTTTGTTGTTGTTTTTGTTGTTGTTATCTACCTGGATGGTTGAGCCAAACCTTTTTCTGAACCATTCTGGCCTTGGTGTCTTCAGGCTGTTATTGGCTTTCTGACCTAAAACATTTGATTGTTGATCAAGATGATTGATTGTTTTGGACAGATGTGTTCTTTTGCACATGTTAAAAGTCGTGAGATTCCAACAGGAGGTTGTCTTGAAACACAGCAGTGAAGGCTACTCATGGGACAGATCTGGTTGGCAGGCTGATGAAGTCTTCCAGATGGAAGATGAAACATTTCTCCCTTAAAGAAACGAGTCCAGAAGAAATGATTTAACCATTTTTTTTGTTGTTATCAACCTGGATGGTTGAGCTTCAAACCTTTTTCAGGGAGTGTAGGAACAAAAACTAGCCACCAGAGGGCACAGTCCCCACAAATCTGTAATTTCCAGTGGCAGCAGCATCTTTTTTGAAGGTCGTGTGTATACCATCAGTGTAGGAACCCAAGAGCCAAGGTAAAGAAGAAGTTCATCTACATTGAACTGGGCCTCTGAGCAGCTGTTGTAAAACTCTTGTTGAAAAAGCTTCTTGAATGTCCTCAGCAGAGAAACGGAGCTCAGATTCACTAAGGTCTGACAAGCTAACAGTTAGTCCTGTGGATTGTTGCTTCTAACTCAGTGGAAAACAATTTACAGATGTACCATACAATACTATACCATAGGCTATGGTATAGTATTGTATGGTACATCATAGCAGCTAGTGCATTTTAAACACCCACAGGACCAAAGTGCTGTACACAAAACAATCAGTAATGAAAATGATTAAAATTCAACATCTCAGATGGTGTCAAAGTCCAGGGACAAGAGATGGTTTTAAGAGGGGATTTAAAAACAGACAGGGTAGAGTCCTGTCTGATGTTCACTGAAGATCGTTCCACAGTTTAGGAACTGTCACAGTAAAAGTGCGGTCTCCTCTGAGCTTACGCTTTGTCTTCAGCACAGTCAGGAGCAGCTGATTACATGACCTGAGAGATCGAGAGGGTGTGCACCATTCAGACAGATAGGGTGGGGCAAGTCCATTAAGAACTTTAAAAACTAATAAAATAATTAAAAAATGAATCCTGGAATGTGGCTAAAACAGGAGAAATGTGGTCAACCCTTCGTGTGCCAGTTAAAAGTCGTGCAGCAATGTTCTGTACCCTCTGAAGCTGAGAGATACATGAATCACTGAGTCGGAGTCCTGTATAGAGTGTGTTACAGTAGTCCAGCCGAGTGGTCACAAAGGCGTGAACTACTGTTTCAAAATGCAGCTGAGAAAGAATCAGCTTCACTTTAGCTGCTTCAGATGGAAACATCAAGTTTTAACAACAGCTCTGATGTGGTTTTCTAATTTCAGTCCAGCATCGACTTTGACCCCCAAGTTTGTAACAGTTGGCCTGATGTACTGGGCCAAGGAACCAACATTGACATTGGGAGTCTCAGTGGAGCTTCCAAAGACCATCACCTCAGTCTTCCCCTCATTGAACTTTAAGAAGTTCACAGCCATCCAGGCTTTGATGTCCTCCAGACATGAAGACAGAGGAGCCAGAGAGTTAGTCCTTTTTCTTTAGCCGGACATCTGTGTATCATCCGCATAACAATGAAAGGAGATCCCATATTTTCTAAAAATAGAGCCTAGAGGGAGAAGGTACAGTGTGAAGAGGAGGGGGCCTAAGACTGAGCCCTGTGGAGCCCCACACAAGAGAGGAGCAGAGGAGGACACGTGGTCACCAAGGCGGACACAGATACGCTCTGCTAAGTAGGACCTAAACCAGTCCAGTGCTGCACCGCTGACACCCCCCCACCCCCACCCCCATTGCTTCAAACGACAAAGTAAGATGTCATGGTCCACGGTGTCAAAAGCAGTTGATAAATCTAAAAGCAGCAGGACACCACTGTCACCAGAGTCCGTTGATAAAACGAGGTCATTGAAAACCTTTAAAAGAGCAGATTCTGTGTAGAGATTTAAAACCAGACTGTAAAAACTCAAGAACGTTCTGTTGTTTCAAACATGCTGATGTTGTTCACCACCTCGAGAATTTTTGAAAGAAATGGCAGTTTGGAGATGGGCCTGTAGTTAGTAAGAACAGAGGGGTCAAGAGTGGGTTTCTTAATGAGAGGCTGGACATCTGCATGTTTAAAATGTCCAGGGACCACACCAGAGGACAGACTGCTGTTCAGAAGAGCCAGGACTGAAGGAGCTACAGTGATGAAAACCTCTTTGAGTAAACGAGGAGGAACAGCATCACTTGGTGAACCTGTTGGCTTCAAGTGACTGACACCTCCTGCAGAGACGACAGAGTCACAGGTTCAAAGCTGTCAAAAACAGACGAGCAGGGCACAGAGACTGAGGGGTCATGATGAGCAAGGTGAGATCTGGGCCCTGGAGTGACTTTCTTATATACACAACTGTTAATTTTGCATTCTGGGGTCTTATATGAAATTTGTTTATGGACAGCAGTGGGACCCTGTGACGTAGAGGTTTAAGAGTAAGCAGAACGAAGCAACAAATCATCATAAGATCCACTTTATGTCCAGTCCACCCAGTGCATGATCTGAGGGAATGTTTGGACCTGCAGCCGGCACAAGAGGGCACCAAAAGCTTTTTCTTTTAAAGTGTGCAGGTTTAAAGGCTTCCATAGCTGTGCTCAGAAGCTTTGAGTAATTACTTTAAAAATATGAACATAACATAACATTTTGCTATTTGTGCACAGAGGAGTGGTCGATGCCATGGATACTCGATCTTTCTGATTATTGAAACAATCATCTCGTGGGCATTAAAAACTCAAACAATACGTTGTTTTGGAGATTTCTCCAAAGTCCTCTTTAAAGAAGTGATGTTCTGGTAAATAGTTTTTAACAGATTTTATTCATCTCAATTCGCTTCAGTTTATTTCTATAGCTCCAAGTCACAACAGAAGTTGTCTCAGGGCACTGAACAGAAACATTCAGTATGAGAGACAAAAGTTATTTATCTCAGGAAGCAGCAGATTGTGTTGAATCTTCTTTGTCTCAGTCTTCCATCATGAGCAAGCACAAAGAAGACAGTGGAAAGAAAAAACTCCCTTTTGACAGGAAAGAGATGACACAGCTGTTATAATGTAATATATTATCATCAATTAGAGAAAATGGAGTGAAAAGGAAGACGGAAAAGTCTTCATCCAGGCAAGCCTATTGGCTTATGAAAAAAGAGGGAATTTCACATTACGTAATGTATCCTGATGCATGCTCAATAATTCAGGTAGAAAATTCTAGAAAAAAATTGAGCCTGGTCCTCTGGACATTCAAAAAACAAAAACAAAAAATTTGTAGAAACGTTTCGTCTTTCCTCTGAAAGACTTCTTCAGTCTGAGCTGCTGTATTCAGCTCAGTCTTATAAATAGCACCTTCTCACAGTGGATCAACCAGTTGGCTGATGACAGCCAAAACCAGCTGCTCACATGATCAAGAGGACCATCAGCCTGACGATGGATCGTTAGCACCCTGATGGTTGTTTGCTATTCACAGAGGGCTGAGTGATTCTAGCAATAACAGCATTGTAAGAGGGGGACAGTTGAACCCGGAGGCCTCCACCCCTGTTTAATGATGGACGGTTTCTTTTCACAAAGATGGCCTCCTTTACTCCTCTCTCAAACCATCATTTCATTTCATTCAAATTTATTTGATCAAGGACAGTACAATAAACAATGTTACATGTTAAAAACGAAGCAACCGTTGTCTTGCACAAAGGTTTTCTAGCCACAGGCTAATTTGCAAACCCAGTCCTTGGTTGGACTTTTCTATAAAAACAGCTAAAATAAAATTAAAATTTAATTAAGATTAAACAGTTCCCTATAGATGTGAACATCTTCATCCCTGAAAGAGTGACCTCTGACCTGGAGATGAGTGTAGACTGCAGAGTCCTGACCTGATGATGTTGATCTTCTGTGCTGGGCCATCCTTTTGGCCAGTGGCTGTTTAGTTTCCCCGATATAAGACTGATCACAGCCCTCCTGACACTGAACAACATACACAATATTACTCTGTTTGTGCCGGGGGACTGGATCTTTGGGATGAACCAGTCTTTGCCGTAATGTATTTTGGGGTTTAAAAGCCACTGGGACGTTGTGTTTAGAAAATAAACGTCTCAGTTTCTCTGAAACTCCCGCAACATCTGGAATGACCACTGGTCTGGGTCTGGGTTCCTTCTTTTCACCTGATGGCTGGCTGGAGTCCTGTTTGGGTTTCTTCTCTGCTTTCAGGAAGGCCCAGTTAGGATATCCACATTTCTCTAGAGCCTGTTTTGTGTGTGATTTCTCCTTCTGTCTGGCTCCTGAGTTAGTGGGGACGCTGTCTGCTCTGTGGTACAGAGTCCTGATGACTCCTAACTTGTGCTCCAGAGGGTGATGGGAGTCAAACTGTAAATACTGGTCTGTGTGTGTGGGTTTGCGGTACACCTCAGTTTGCAAATTTCCTCTATCAGAAACTGAGACCTCACAGTCCAAGAAAGCCAACCTGCCATTTTTTACATCTTCTCGTGTGAACTTGATATATTTATCCACAGAGTTGATGTGATCAGTGAAATGTTGGACTTCCTGAGATTTAATTTTAACCCAGGTGTCGTCAACATACCTGAACCAATGACTTGGTGGTCTCCCTGAAAAGGATGTCAAGGCTCTCTTTTCTACCTCCTCCATGTACAGGTTGGCAACAATAGGAGAAACTGGAGACCCCATAGCACACCCATGTTTCTGCCTATAATATTGCTCCCCATATGTGAAGTAGGTTGACTGCAGGCACAGTTTCAAGAGTTGACACAGTTGCTCTGTGGAAAGCGTGGTCCTGCTGTTCAGAGTGGAGTCTGATTTTAACCTTAAACAGACCACCTCTACTGCCTCATCAACAGGAATGCACTTAAAGAGTGATTTGCCTGCGGGCAGGCTGGGGCCCTTGCTATCGTTTTCGGGGGTTGGGCGCTTGGGCGTGTGTCGGCTCGGCCTGGTGGCTGCCTGATGGGGCTCGGGTCCTCTGGTCCTATCGGGTCTGGGCCTGAGGGGTGGGCATCCCCTGGCCTCGGTGCCCGGGCCTGGGGCTATCAGTGCAGCGGGCTCCGGCTGGGGCCTTTGGGCTTGTCCCTGTTGGCCTCCCGGGGGTCATTGTATGTGGTCGCTGGTAGGGCTCGTCCGGTTCTTCCCCTTGGTCAGATCTGGGGAGTGGGCGAGTGGCTCGTCCTGCTCGGGTGGCCCTGGGGACTCTGGGCTCGGGGTCCTTCTTGGGGTCTTGGGCTTTGATCGCCCCTTCGTCTGACTCTGGCTTTGGAGGGACGGATCTCTGATGCTTCACAGTTGCTGCTTAATGTTCTATTGGAGGAACCTTATACACTTATGCATGTTCACAACCACTCACAAATGGATGCAGGGATGTATATGTAGATATCATATGCAGATATGTAGATGGATATGTGATATGAATGCATACATACTGTATATATATTTGTAGGTATGGGTATGTTTATTTATAGAAATCTACTGTAATGTCATGATTATTATCAGTCTTTATGCATGTATGTTTCGTTGCTGTGTTCTGTCATGTGCTTTGCAGGATTGCGGACGGAGGTTGGGTGTGTTTGCCTTGTGCTCTTTTTGTGGATAATTGTTGTGTAAGATGGTGTAGTGGCAGGGCTTCCGACTTGGGACCCGAAGGACCCAGGTTCGAACCCCAGTCACGACATAACTTGTGGTGTGTTTGAGCAGCACATCTCATCCCAATTGCTCGCCGGCGCACTCTCTATAGCTGCCCACTGCCCCACCTGGTGGTGATTGGGTTAAATGCAGAGTCAAATTTCGTCTTGTATGGAAACATACACAGATGACAAAAATGTGACATTATTATTATTTATTTATCTCATACATACATACATACGTATATATATAGATATAAAGTATACTGTATGTATATATTCCTTCTTCGTCTGCTCCCTTCTTCAGGAGTCATCACAGCAAACTGACATGAAGACTTATGCCTCTTTTCCACCGCTCGGCTCGGCTCGGCTCGGGTTGGATCGGCTCAGGTCGGCTCAGTTCGGGTCGGGTCACATCTATGTTCTGTTTCCACAGCTTTTTTGTACCCCTTCTGTGGGCGGGGTCCAGAATCCTACTCGTCCAGAAACTGTTTTTTTTTTAAACAACACAGTGTGATCACAACATGTTCATATACTAAATGTATCCTGTTGGAGTTATTTGAAATAAAATTCAATGTTTTATAGACATAAATGTGTCAAGCTACGTCCATTAATTTTCTCCCTTGTACTTTGTATCACATATTATCAATTCTATCAAAAACCACATAGCTGATATTTTTCAAAAAAATCTAGTGTGATCACAACATGTTCATATACTAAATGTATCCTGTTGGAGTTATTTGAAATAAAATTCGAATTTTTATAATTTATTTTCGTTGTGCAAGCACAGGTTTTGGAAAAAGTCAAAGCGAAACTACTTTAAATGCAGCATATTTGACCACTACGTGACAATATTAAAGCGTGGTTAAGCTCAGGAGCCCTCGTACTATAAAGTCAGCTATGAAATATATTTTATATCTGTTCATTGAGCTACATTTAAAGACATAAAGCCGCCCGCGCGCCGCGTGTTGCTCGTGGCGAACCTATTTTTTGAAATCCTGCAGTTTTGAGCAGTACGTGATTTTATTAAGGACACGTTCAGCTGAAGACCCATCTTTGCTATAAATTTAAAAAATAATAATTGTTTTTACCGTGTTTATCATGTAAAGTCCTGCAGTGATCGCGTCCCTTGCTTCCGTGAAAACTGCTCGAGTCTCCTCCTCCCTCCTTCCAGAGCGGGTCAGCTCGCCTCAGTACACCTCTGAAACCAGCCCGAAAATCTCAAGAAATCTCGCGCGGCTCAGCACGGAATATCCGGTGGAAAAGGATGAAAGGGGGTCTCTGCGACGCACATATGACGTAACATCCGACCCGAGCCGACCGGTGGAAAAGGGGCATTAGCAATAGTTTTTACGTTGGATGCCGTTCCTGACACAACCACAGACCACCGAGCTACCACAGCCCTCTGTGTGGAGCAGAGAGCTGCTAGGGCACCTGGGGGAGAAGATGGTGTGGGTTAAGGGCCTTGCTCAAGGGCCCAGAGCGGGGCAGATGAGGGTAGAGACAGGTATTGGTGCTTCAGGGATGCAGGGCTTGATCGATCGATCGATTGATTCATCCATCCATTCATCCATCCATCCATCCATCCATCCATCCATAAAACTGTACTGTTTAAGTTTTTTTCCAAATATATATTAATGGAGACAACCTGGAATATTTAAACTGATATGAGGCGTGTATGGTATGCACAGGCTGGTATTTGTGTGTGTGTGTGTGTGTGTGTGGTGGGTAAATCAGACAAGATAATGTGATGGTAACAGCTGGAGAGAAACATCCCAAAAGGATCCATGTGTAATGTTTGCAGGCTGATAAATCTTTAACATGAGCTTTGCTCCCTATTTTAAAACAACAATAACTGGATACTGACCCAAAGCTTCACAGGAAGCTTTAGAATCAACTGTTTACTGAGGAGATTTACTTTAATGTGCTCAAAAGGGTTTCCTCTTGATTTATTTCATAGTACCTAAACTCACTTCCATACAGACCCACCACTGTATCAGTGTAAATATTTCAGCCTACAACTAAATATATCCAACTCCAAACCTGAAAAGGTTGGCATGTTGTGTGGAAAGTAAATGAAAGCAGAATGCATTGGTGTCATGTAAAATGTAAATGTAAATCTCATTAACCTACATTTTATTCTCAGTGGGTCATAGTAAACATACATGGTGAAACCATTTGTGAAAATTTAGATTCCAGTTTGTAAATGTAAATAATTAATCTTCTCCATACACTAAAGTTAGTCACAGAGTTCCTCAGGGTTCAGTGTTTGGATCAATACTCTTTACTTCATGCATGCTTCCATTAGGTACAGTAATCAAACAGCATCCATCCATCCATCATCTTTACCAGCTTCTTCATTTGTGGTTCATGGGAGTCACTGGTGTCCATGTCCAGTAGTCACTGTGCGAGAGGCGGGGTACACCCCGGACAGGTCTCCACTCCATCACAGGGACACGGACAAACAAGAAAAACAACTATTCACTCTCTCACTCACACCTAGAGACAATTTAGAGTTACCAATCAGTCTAACATGCATGTTTTTTGTCTGTGGGAGGAAATCAGAGCACCTGGAGAAAACCCATGCAGAGAGAACACACAAACTCCACCCAGAAATGCCCCATTCCACAATTTGAACCAGCGACTTTCTTGCTGAGATGCAGTGGTGGGATGTAACTAAGTACAAGTACTTTGTCACTGTCTGTACTTAAGTACATTTTTCATGTATCTGTACTTTACTTAAGTAGAATTAAATGTGGGTACTTTTACTCCGCTACATTGTGCATGAAGTATCTGTACTTTCTACTACACTACATTTCTATAATGTGTTGAGTTACAAGTTACATTCACGTTGCAGTTTTTTGATTTGTCGTTAGTTTGAAAGTAACTGATGTCGAGAGGAGTTGGTCCATTGAATCATTGTAAAGTGGGCAGGTAACATTAGACCTGCCTACAAGAAGAGCTGGACCAATGATGTATATTCTAGTATAAACGTCATTTAGCTGGGAGCACCCACAGCACCACTAACACACCCATAATGGATTCCACCACAGAAATTCATCCAGAAGATACACACCACCCATTACCTTATTGAAAGATTATTGAACGATTATTATAAAACTATTGAAAGATTATTGAAAGACTGTTCAGTTCATCAGGACAGATTCTCTCTCCAAAGATCCAAACTGGACTCAAAAAACTTTGAAAACCAACTTGTTCAGAACTTGAACAAGAAATTCTTGCTGCAATATTAAAATGTGTCAGTTCATGGGATGTTAGGAGACAAGAGATGTCTCCAAATGTCTCAACACTCAGGTCCAAGTTTTGAAAATGGTGTCAGTAAGTTAAAATATTGTTCACTATTGACCCATTGTTGACTAGACAGTATTTTAACTAGAGTTGAAGACAAACTGGAGTTGAAATGATCAGATGTTCCTTTGTTAAGTCTAATGCTCCTTTTTTCTGTCAGACAACTTTTACTTAAATGTGTTTACTGCAATTAAAATGACACATTAAATTTTCTTTGTGTTAAATAAAAACTTTCAAAGATATAATCATTCCTCTTTCTTATTTTGCCTAATGACATTAAACTCTGTAGGTCATCCCTGAAATTCTGACACATAGAATCACACGTCCAAGTGTGAACTGTGTCACAGAGTAAAAACAATAAAAACATGTATCATCTGCAGCATTGTTCATTAAAACACGATTAATGTATTGCAGAAAATATACATAGGCACACTTAATGATATTGTAGACCATTGCATTAGAATCAGAATATCTTTATTGACAGTGCACCAAGGTACAACGGGAACATGTACGCACAGTCATCCGAAAGCTGGACTAAGTGTACGAAGCTGCAGCTGATTATCAGCGCAGCCATCTCATTCCTTATCAGAATGATAATCTTAGATATGAAAAAGGTAATACATTCAGCAAGTACTTTTACGTTAATACTTTAAGTGTTTTTAAAAGCAAGTACTCATTTACTTTTACTTAAGTAAAAACATTAATATGGTACTTCTACTTTTACTAGAGTACATTTTTGTCTGTTTATTTGTACTTTTACTTAAGTACAATGTTTGAGTACTTACTCCACCACTGCTGAGATATGGCAGCTCTACCAACTGAGCCACTGTGTCGGTCATGTTCAATTCCAGTCTATATAAACACATCCCAAATCTACAAACGTTCACTATTCAAATCCCTCAGTGAAGGGGGACACTGGAGTACGGCCTGTTGTCTTCTCATGATGCTTTTAGCCACCTGTTACTTTTAGCTTTTAGCCAGCATTGAGTTTCTTCTAGCTCCTGTTCTTATTTTAACGTTAACATCTCAGGTTCAGCGTCATTTGCAGATTTCAGCATTCATACAGCTCTCTGCCTTATCACATTTTTTGTCTTTTTCTGTTTTCTGTAAACACAGAGCGACAATGCACACTGCTCCGTCATTTGACAGATGTTTCCTGAGACTTTGATCACTAAACAGAAAGCATGACAGACTGAAAGACAGAAAGCTCTTTCCACTTCCTGCTGCTGATCACACTCGACTGAGATCAGTTGGTTCTTTCAGTCCAAATCAACGTCAGAGCTAGTACTTCACATTACTTCTCAGTATTAATGGTTACACAAAAGACGAGAAAGCTTTTGCATTAAATTACATTTAAATCATTCATACAAAATGTCATTAAAGTGAAAATCTATTTCCCCAAGACCAGAGAGTGAAACTGAAAACATCTGGCATCCTCATCAGATGTGTGTGAATGCTGATAATAACCTACCAGTTGAAAATCAGGGGTGGCTGAACAGTTCCTGCAGAAATAGAATTATTCACTCATCCTTGCACATGCACGTTAATATTTTAATTGTTGTACTTGTTACCCAGCTAACATTGAACGTTCAGACAATGTCCTCTGAACGTTGTCATCAACGTCCTCTGAACGTTTGCAGAAAACGTTCACTGAACGTCCAAATGAAACTCCATAAAACGTTCAGAGAACGTCCCCTGAATGTTCAGAAACTGTCCCCCGAACGTTCAGAGAACGTTCCCTGAATGT
>JBBPBX010016903.1:0-47505 GCA_038048925.1 Garcialebias charrua | reverse complement strand
AGGAGGGACAGTGGTTTGGACATGTCCAGAGGAGGGACAGTGGTTTGGACATGTCCAGAGGAGGGACAGTGGTTTGGACATGTCCAGAGGAGGGACAGTGGTTTGGACATGTCCAGAGGAGGGACAGTGGTTTGGACATGTCCAGAGGAGGGACAGTGGTTTGGACATGTCCAGAGGAGGACAGTGGTTTGGACATGTCCAGAGGAGGGACAGTGGTTTGGACATGTCCAGAGGAGGGACAGTGGTTTGGACATGTCCAGAGGAGAGACAGTGGTTTGGACATGTCCAGAGGAGGGACAGTGGTTTGGACATGTCCAGAGGAGAGACAGTGGTTTGGACATGTCCAGAGGAGGGACAGTGGTTTGGACATGTCCAGAGGAGGGACAGTGGTTTGGACATGTCCAGAGGAGGGACAGTGGTTTGGACATGTCCAGAGGAGGGACAGTGGTTTGGACATGTCCAGAGGAGGGACAGTGGTTTGGACATGTCCAGAGGAGGGACAGTGGTTTGGACATGTCCAGAGGAGGGACAGTGGTTTGGACATGTCCAGAGGAGGGACAGTGGTTTGGACATGTCCAGAGGAGGGACAGTGGTTTGGACATGTCCAGAGGAGGGACAGTGGTTTGGACATGTCCAGAGGAGGACAGTGGTTTGGACATGTCCAGAGGAGAGACAGTGGTTTGGACATGTCCAGAGGAGAGACAGTGGTTTGGACATGTCCAGAGGAGAGACAGTGGTTTGGACATGTCCAGAGGAGAGACAGTGGTTTGGACATGTCCAGAGGAGAGACAGTGGTTTGGACATGTCCAGAGGAGAGACAGTGGTTTGGACATGTCCAGAGGAGAGACAGTGGTTTGGACATGTCCAGAGGAGAGACAGTGGTTTGGACATGTCCAGAGGAGAGACAGTGGTTTGGACATGTCCAGAGGAGAGACAGTGGTTTGGACATGTCCAGAGGAGAGACAGTGGTTTGGACATGTCCAGAGGAGGACAGTGGTTTGGACATGTCCAGAGGAGGACAGTGGTTTGGACATGTCCAGAGGAGGGACAGTGGTTTGGACATGTCCAGAGGAGGGACAGTGGTTTGGACATGTCCAGAGGAGGGACAGTGGTTTGGACATGTCCAGAGGAGGACAGTGGTTTGGACATGTCCAGAGGAGGGACAGTGGTTTGGACATGTCCAGAGGAGGACAGTGGTTTGGACATGTCCAGAGGAGGGACAGTGGTTTGGACATGTCCAGAGGAGGGACAGTGGTTTGGACATGTCCAGAGGAGGGACAGTGGTTTGGACATGTCCAGAGGAGGGACAGTGGTTTGGACATGTCCAGAGGAGGGACAGTGGTTTGGACATGTCCAGAGGAGGGACAGTGGTTTGGACATGTCCAGAGGAGGGACAGTGGTTTGGACATGTCCAGAGGAGGGACAGTGGTTTGGACATGTCCAGAGGAGGGACAGTGGTTTGGACATGTCCAGAGGAGGGACAGTGGTTTGGACATGTCCAGAGGAGGGACAGTGGTTTGGACATGTCCAGAGGAGGGACAGTGGTTTGGACATGTCCAGAGGAGGGACAGTGGTTTGGACATGTCCAGAGGAGGGACAGTGGTTTGGACATGTCCAGAGGAGGGACAGTGGTTTGGACATGTCCAGAGGAGGGACAGTGGTTTGGACATGTCCAGAGGAGGGACAGTGGTTTGGACATGTCCAGAGGAGGGACAGTGGTTTGGACATGTCCAGAGGAGGGACAGTGGTTTGGACATGTCCAGAGGAGGGACAGTGGTTTGGACATGTCCAGAGGAGGGACAGTGGTTTGGACATGTCCAGAGGAGGGACAGTGGTTTGGACATGTCCAGAGGAGGGACAGTGGTTTGGACATGTCCAGAGGAGGGACAGTGGTTTGGACATGTCCAGAGGAGGGACAGTGGTTTGGACATGTCCAGAGGAGGGACAGTGGTTTGGACATGTCCAGAGGAGGGACAGTGGTTTGGACATGTCCAGAGGAGGGACAGTGGTTTGGACATGTCCAGAGGAGGGACAGTGGTTTGGACATGTCCAGAGGAGGGACAGTGGTTTGGACATGTCCAGAGGAGGGACAGTGGTTTGGACATGTCCAGAGGAGGGACAGTGGGTATATTGGTAGAAGGATGTTAGAAATGCAGCTGCCAGGAAAAAGACAAAGAGGAGATATATGGATGCAGTTAGAGAGGACATGGAGGTAGTTGGAGTGAGGACAGAGGATGCAGAGGACAGAGTGAGGTGGAGGAGGATGACTCAGCTGTGGCGACCCCTGAAAAGGGAAAAGCCGAAAGAAGAAGTTTACAGATGTTTAACAAGCTGTTAAAACACACCAAAATGCAGGAAATGGCATCTCTTTTATTCGAAAATTTCTGGAGTAGACCCCCCTCCCCCAGTTTCTTCCCATCTGCCGTCAGCCTCTTGAACATTAGTGGCACTAGATGCATTTTACTCTGTTTTTATTTTTTTAACTGTAAAGCACTTTGGTCGACTTCGGTTGTTTTTATGTGCTATATAAATAAAATTGACATTGACATTGACAATCCCGTTACTGTATAACTCTGCTTTGGTCACTTTATCACTGTATTTTAACTGCACTACTCCATTTGCACATTTTTTCTGAATATTGTATTGTATTGGTTGGTGTGTACATACGTTTAAAAAAAAACTTTTACATTTTATTTGCACCTTTATGCCGAAGCAAGTTCCTAGTCTGAGAATCCTGTTCATTGACAATGGCAATAATAAACTGACTCTGACTCTGAGTTAACCTAAAAGCAGTCTGCTCCTCATATAAATAGTGTTAAATAATTGGTTATATATGAATGTTTCTGTGGGACAGCACGGTGGTGTAACTGGTAGAACTGCTGCCTCTCAGAGAGCAGGTTACCCTGACTCAAATCCCAGTCCACGGGCCTTTCTGGGTGGAGCTTACATGTTCTCTCCGTGCTGCATGAGTTTTCTCCAGGTACAGGTAGTCCCCGATTTACGAGCGAGATCCGTTACAACGAGGCGCTCGTAAACCGGAAATCTCGTAATTTGGAACGGCCGCCACGCTTCTCGTAAGTCCGGAAATTCGCTCGTAAATTGGAACGGTTTTGCTAGCGCGACTACAAACACTCGTTTTTCATCGAAAAACTGCTTATGAGTGCATAAAAATGATCGGAAACGTGTGTCCACATGTTTAGCTAACGAACTGTGGTGAAAAAACACAGGAAAACTCAGTATTTTTTGCGTTTTTTCCAATAATTCGCCAGCTCGTAAGTCTGGAACCTCGTAGATCAGAGCGCTCGTAAATCGGGGACTACCTGTACTCCGGTTTCCTCCCACAGACCAAAAACATTTATTTTAGGATGATTGTTAATTCTATATTGTCCCTAGGTGAGAAAGTGTATGTTTGTTTGTCTCGATGTAGCCCTGTGATGGACTGTAGACCTGTCCGCACGCTGTAGCTGCACTCACACAGAGACATGTAGGAGGAGATGTATGAGGGCAGCAGACCAAGAAGTGATTTAAAGATGAAAATGTACCAGTGGAAGAGTCTGTGTGAGGTTAATGATGTCCAGTTAACCAGTGAATACAGGGTGCAGTGGTGGGTACGATAATCACAACCAGTTATGAATCTTAGTGCACCATGATAGACAACATCCAACATCTGCAGGATGCACCATGATAGACAACATCCAACATCTGCAGGGTGCACCATGATAGACAACATCCAACATCTGCAGGATGCACCATGATAGACAACATCCAACATCTGCAGGATGCTCCATGATAGACAACATCCAACATCTGCAGGATGCACCATGATAGACAACATCCAACATCTGCAGGATGCTCCATGATAGACAACATCCAACATCTGCAGGATGCACCATGATAGACAACATCCAACATCTGCAGGATGCACCATGATAGACAACATCCAACATCTGCAGGATGCACCATGATAGACAACATCCAACATCTGCAGGATGCACCATGATAGACAACATCCAACATCTGCAGGATGCACCATGATAGACAACATCCAACATCTGCAGGATGCACCATGATAGACAACATCCAACATCTGCAGGATGCACCATGATAGACAACATCCAACATCTGCAGGATGCACCATGATAGACAACATCCAACATCTGCAGGATGCACCATGATAGACAACATCCAACATCTGCAGGATGCACCATGATAGACAACATCCAACATCTGCAGGATGCACCATGATAGACAACATCCAACATCTGCAGGATGCACCATGATAGACAACATCCAACATCTGCAGGATGCACCATGATAGACAACATCCAACATCTGCAGGGTGCACCATGATAGACAACATCCAACATCTGCAGGGTGCACCATGATAGACAACATCCAACATCTGCAGGGTGCACCATGATAGACAACATCCAACATCTGCAGGGTGCACCATGATAGACAACATCCAACATCTGCAGGATGCACCATGATAGACAACATCCAACATCTGCAGGTGCTTGTAGCAGCGTTCATGTAGATAATGTCACCATGATCAATAGAGGGAAGGAAAGTCCATTAGACAGAATCTGTTTCTGAAAAAGAAACCCAGTTTAACTTTTAGTTTCCTTACTAGGTTTTCCACGTGGAGCTTAAGAGAGCTGTGAGTCAATCAAGATACCTAAATATTTATATGAGTCAACAAACTCAATAGGGACACCATTTGAGGATAAAATCAGAGGAAGAACAGCTGGGACCGACTTCCTGTTTGAAAAAAACATCCCTTTTGTTTTATCAGCATTTAGGACAAGTTTGAGACTGAACAGCTGACTGGATGATGTCAAAGGTGGATTGTAAAAGCTGGAAAGCCTTAACAACTAAATTAAACAACAATTAAACTCAGGTCCAGCGTGGCTGTAGGAGGGTCTGAAGATTTCCTGGTGGGCTGCAGGACCAGCGCTCCCAGTTTTTTTTTATTTTAGACCTTTTTATTAACAACATATAAACACAGAACACTGCTGTGGCTGGAGCTTCCATCTCTCTCTCTTTTTTTTTGTGTGCGACCTGTCAATCAAATGGACGTGTCAGCAAATGACCAATCGGCGACCTCAATTTGTCCGTAAGCTGGAAAGCATTAGCTACTGTTTTAGCTCGGCAGTAAACAACTGTATCATCAGCATAGAAATGTAACCCCCAATTTACACTACATGCCTTCCGGCTCCGCCCCGCTCCGGTCCGACCTCCGCAGCAAATACGCACCCATTATAATCAATGAGAGAGTTTACACTGGCTCCGCACGGCGGCGGCGAGCGGCGGCGAGCGGACGGCAGTCCGTCAAAATAGGATCCGATCCTATTTCTGCCGGACGCCGGAGCTGTGCCGGAGTCAACTTTTGAAGATTACGTCGCACCAACAGGAAAAGGAACGAGCACAACTTCCGTATTTACAAAATAAAATCACCACGGGCGGACTTAATCCTAGCTCTATACGGATTTATTTGTACAAAAATGCTGTCAAACTATCATTTATGACTACGCCTACAAACGCAATACAATAAATAAATAAATAAATAAAGTATTTTATTCTGAAATGTAATACATCACTTCCTGTTGCTCAAACCATGTCCTGTCGCTCATTTACGAGAGAAGATCAAGGCAGCAGTCTCTACTGTTGTTCTCCTTCTTCCACCGAATGAATTGTTTTGTTCTGACTTACTTATTTATCACTTGATTTATCGCGCGATCTCGCAATTCCCGCGCATGCGTCTTGGAGCAGCGCATCCAGGCGGACCTGAGCTGAGCGGAGGAAGTGGAAATTGGACAGTGAGACGCTCAGCTGCGACCTGCGGAGCGAGGCAGAGCGGAGCCGGAACGCATTTAGTGTAAATTCCGGGCAAGGATGCATCAGGGATGCTCTGACCTACATTAGCTATGTAGATTGTAAAGAGGGTTGGTCCTAAAACTGAGCCTTGTGGTACACCATTTTTAACTGTTAAATAGCTGGAAGAAGTACCGTTATGTTGAACACATTGCCTCCGATTGGAAAGATAGTTAGAAAACCAACCGATGGTGTGATCAGAGAAACCGATTTCTGAGAGCTTATGACACAGGATGTTATGATCCACAGTGTCAAAAGCTTTAGACAGGTCTAAGAAAAGTGCAGCACAATAGTCCTTAGCATCCAATGCTTCAACAACATCATTCAGAACCTTCAGAGAAGCAGTTGTTGTGCTGTGTTTTTTCCTGAAACCAGATTGATGAAGAGGTAAGATGTTAAATGAGTCCAGATAATTTTTGATCTGAGAGTTTATCAGTTTTTCTAGAACCTTGGCTAAGATGCAGAGTTTAGAGATCGGTCGATAATTGTTCAATGAGGTGGGGTCACCTCCCTTCAGCAAAGGAAGAACAAAGGCTGTTTTCCAAGCATCCGGAATGGAGTTTTGTCTTATGGACAGATTAAAGATGTGGGTCACAGGGACTGTGATGATATGAGCAGCCAGCCTTAAGAAATAAGGTGGAAGTTCATCTGGACCTGCAGATTTTGTAGGATCAAGATCATTTAACAGTTTATTTACCTCACTGACTGAGAACGGAGAAAAAGAGAAGGTGTGATTAACTGAGGATTTACCATACCAAATGTGATTGCATCAAACAGTCACAGTCCTCATGTTCTGTTTAAAGTTATTGGTTCTGTTCTCAATGCACCACAAACTAACTGTATTGAACCCTCACCTGCTGCATGTGAAAACTTTCTAAGCTTCTTTGTTGAGAAAGTCAATTCCACCAGAGCCCAGATCTTACCTTCTGCTCATGACCCCTCAGTCTCTGTGCCCTGCGCGGCTGTTTTTGACAGCTTTGAACCTGTGACTCTGTCGTCTCTGCAGGAGGTGGTCAGTCACTTGAAGCCAACAGGTTCACCAAGTGATGCTGTTCCTCCTCGTTTACTCAAAGAGGTTTTCATCACTGTAGGTCCTTCAGTCCTGGCTCTTCTGAACAGCTGTCTGTCCTCTGGTGTGGTCCCTGGACATTTTAAACATGCAGCTGTCCAGCCTCTCATTAAGAAACCCACTCTTGACCCCTCTGTTCTTGCTAACTACAGGCCCATCTCCAAACTGCCATTTCTTTCAAAAATGCTCGAGAAGGTTGTGTACAACCAACTATCAGCATATTTGGAAGAACAGAACATTCTCGAGGTTTTACAGTCTGGTTTTAAAGCTCTGCACAGTACAGAATCTGCTCTTTTAAAGGTTTTTAACGACATATTTTTAGCAACGGACTCTGGTGACAGTGTTGTCCTCCTGCTTTTAGATTTATCATCTGCTTTTGACACCGTGGACCATAACATCTTACTATGTCGTTTGAAACAATGGGGGGGTGTCAGCGGTGCAGCACTGAACTGGTTTAGGTCCTACTTAGCCGACCGTACTTTCTGTGTCCGCCTTGGTGACCATGAGTCCTCCTCTGCTCCTCTTCTGTGTGGGGTTCCTCAGGGCTCAGTCTTAGGCCCCCTCCTCTTCACACTATACCTGCTCCCTCTTGGCTCCATTCTTAGAAAATATGGGATCTCCTTTCATTGTTATGCGGATGATACGCAGATTTATGTCCCGCTTCAGAAAAAGGACTCCAACTCTCTGGCCCCTCTGTTTTCATGTCTGGAGGACATCAAAGCCTGGATGGCTGTGAACTTTTTAAAGTTTAATGAGGGGAAGACTGAGGTGATGGTTTTTGGAAGCTCAACTGAGACTCCCAAGGTCAATGTTGGTTCCTTGGCTCAATACATCAGACCTATTGTTACAAACCTGGGGGTCAAGATCGATGCAGGACTAAAATTTGAAAACCACATCAGAGCAGTTGTTAAAACTAGTTTTTTCCACCTGAGGCAGCTGGCTAAGGTGAAGCCAATTCTTTCCAAGCAGAATTTTGAAACAGTAGTTCACGCCTTTGTGACCACACGGCTGGACTACTGTAATGCACTCTATATAGGAATCAGTGATTCGTGTATCTCTCAGCTTCAGAGGGTACAGAACGCCGCTGCACGACTTTTAACTGGCACACGAAAGTTTGATCACATTACTCCTGTTTTAACCTCCCTGCACTGGCTGCCCGTACATTACAGGATTCATTTTAAAGTTCTTTTATTTGCTTTTAAAGCGCAAAATGGTCTTGCCCCGCCCTATCTGTCCGAGTTGCTGCAGCCATACGCACCCTCTCGATCCCTCAGGTCATGTGATCAGCTGCTCCTGAGTGTCCCAAAGACAAAACGCAAGCTCAGAGGAGACCGTGCTTTTGCTGTGGCAGCTCCTAAACTGTGGAACAACCTTCCCTTGAACATCAGACAGGCCTCTTCCCTGTCTGTTTTTAAATCTCTTCTTAAAACCCATCTCTTCTCCCTGGCCTATGACACCATCTGCGATGTTGACTTTTAATAATTTTAGTCGCTTGTTTTATCTGAGTGTATGATTCCTCAACTTTTATTATGTGACTTTTATTTATTTTAATTATTTTATTACCTGATTGTGATTGTTTTGTTGTGTGTACAGCACTTTGGTCCTGTAGGTGTTTAAAGTGCTCTATAAATAAAGCTGGTATGGTATGGTATGGTATACCATACCATTTTATTTATAAAGCACTTTAAACAGGAACAAGTCCACACCAAAGTGCTGGACAAACAAACACGCAACAGGCAACACAGACAATGAAGTACAACACGAAAAACATAAAAACATTGCAGATCATAAATCAAACGATCCAATACAAATCAGCTGGCATTGAAAGCGATGGAGTAGTAGTGAGTTTTTAACCGGGATTTGAAAACCGAGAGGGAGGGGGCCTGTTTGATGAGCAGCGGTAACTCGTTCCAGAGTCTTGGGCCTGCTACAGAGAACGCCCTGTCACCCCTGCGCTTAAGGCGAGTTTCTGGAACTATTAAGAGTACCTGATCCTCTGACCTCAAAGCACGTGGAGGGACATATGGGTGTATCAGATCCGAGAGATAGGCGGGGGCGAGACTGTTCAGCGATTTGTAGACATACATGAGAATTTTGAATTGGATTCGAAGATGAACCGGTAGCCAGTGAAGGGAGGCCAAGACTGGTGTAATGTGCTCTCTTTTGCGTGTGCTGGTTAAAAATCGGGCAGCTGCGTTCTGAACCAGTTGTAATCGTGATTTACTTGTAGGAGGGATTTGATTTGTAGAAGTTTGATTATTAGATGAAGTGGCTGATTTTCCATTTGTAACTGTGTCAAATAATGAACTAGAAGCAACAAAATGTTTGTTGAAACAGTTCAGGATCTCGTGCTTATTTGACACAGGAACAGAGTCAACAAGAAATTGTGATGGGAGGTCAGATGATTGGGGGGTGCCTGAGAGAGATTTGATGGTTTTCCAGAATTTTTTAGGGTCGTTTAGATTTTTGGAGGTCTGAGATAAAAAATAGTTACGTTTTGCGGCTTTGATGGCAGTTGTGCATTTATTTCTCAGCTGCCGAAAATTCAACCAATCAGTGTCTGAGCCAGATTTTCTCGCTGCGACCCAAAGATGATGTCTCCTGTGCAGGAGGTCAGCTAGTTCAGGAGTAAAACTAAGTTTCTTCAGGTTAATCCCATTGAGCCTCGGGGACTCATTTACAAGAGACCTGAATTTTTAACAAAGAGTGATGACAACAGTGGACAACAATAGAAAATCATAAAAGATGTGGACAAATTGATCATTTATTATTTTTAACGTTAAAATAAAAGGGAAACCAAAAGGACAATCAAAAGGAAAAGTAGTGAATAAACAGCTAGAATGTAAAGCGGTGTAGAAAACTAAAAACAGGAACATGTCTGCATTTGTTGTTGCCAGAAATTTAACAACAGTTTGAATCCACTTAGAGAGGTCAAGGTGGAGAGCTTCAGATCTCATCCATCCATCCATCCATCCATCCATCTTCTTCCGCTTATCCGGGGTCGGGTCGCGGGGGTAGCAGCCTAAGTAGGGAGGCCCAGACTTCCCTCTCCCCAGCCACTTGGAGCAGCTCCTCCGGGGGAATCCCAAGGCGTTCCCAGGCCAGCCGAGAAACATAGTCCCTCCAGCGCGTCCTGGGTCTTCCTCTGGGTCTCCTCCCGGTGGGACATGCCCGGAACACCTCACCAGGGAGGCGTCCAGGAGGCATCCTAACCAGATGCCCGAGCCACCTCAACTGGCTCCTCTCGATGTGGAGAAGCAGCGGCTCTACTCCGAGTCCCTCCCGGATGACTGAGCTTCTCACCCTATCTCTAAGGGAGAGTCCAGACACCCTGCGGAGAAAACTCATTTCAGCCGCTTGTATCCGAGATCTTGTTCTTTCGGTCATAACCCAAAGCTCATGACCATAGATGAGGGTGGGAACGTAGATCGATCTGTAAATTGAGAGCTTTGCCTTTTGACTCAGCTCTCTCTTCACCACGACAGACCTTCTTTTTGCAAGATATTCCAGGAAACAGGAGCAGAGTAGGAGAAGGTCCAGATGAGGCCAGACTCGAGACTGTACTGACACTGTAATTTCTCTGCTAAAATGTGGGGCTGAATACAATTATAAGCAGAAGAAAAGTCAATAAAAAGCAATCTTACAAATGTTTTTGTGCCTTCAAGGTGTCCTACAATCATATTTAAAGGTTGTCACACAACTGAAAACACATGCAAGAAGCCTAAAAGAAATTACTTCACTTTTAATTTGTCAACCTGTTACTGTTTGGACCTGCAGCTCAGTTTTCAGAACCATCGTCCAGAACTTTATCAAGTCACAGAAAGTTGGACTTTAATGACTAAACGGCTGTTTTCACAGCGCAACATGGAGGATTTGACCACAGGATGTTGAATTTACAAACTCTTCTGAGTCTGTCCTCTTCTTCTCCAGTCTCTATGTCCAAACTTCAGTCTTTGTCTCCGTCCATCCAGAGTGTCTCTGTTGCAGGACTGACATGTCCTCTCAGAGGTCAGAGATCATACACCCAAACTCCCATTGACTTCCACTTCATCTGAGCAGAGTCTTCTCTTTTTGTCACATCTCCTCCATAAAACCCTGTAGAACAGTGGTTCTTAACCTTTTTTGAGGTACCAAACCCACCAGTTTCATATGCCCACTCACTGAACCCTTCTTTGGTAATAAATAAAATATAATTTTTTTTTCTTCCAAATTCTAAATTCAATTTACTGGTGTACAAAATGAGTCAATATGTCTTTACTCGTGTTCTTTATTCTGTCGCTGATTGTGTCATTTGAAAGAGGAATTTGGGCTAATTTACCTTTTGGCCGCTGTTCCGAGTAGCAGATTTGCCATCTTTAAAGAGAGCCACCTGCATCATGAAAGACCTCACTCACCCAGCACACTCACTCTTTGCCCCACTCCCCTCAGGACGGAGGTTGAGGAGCATCAAATGTAGAACCACTAGACTGAGGAACAGCTTCTACCCTGAGGCTGTTAGACTCATGAATAAATAAAAATAAAATAAACACTGCAAAATATCACATCATGCTGATGCTGATCTGTTTTCTTGTTGCTGTGTTCATCTGTGTTCATCTGTGTTCATCTGTGTTCATCTGTGACCATCTGCTCATACAAACTCATGTTCGTGCTGCTGTTTATAATGATGTTTTTCTACTACATTAGGGCTTAGTGTATTACTAGTTGATGTTTCTCTTAGTTAATTCTAGATGTTATTACTGTTTTTCTCTTGCATTTGTTGTTGGATGTAACTGGGACCCCGTGTACATAATCTCGTTTTCATCACATGTACCACATGCGGTGCAAATGACAATAAAGACTCTCTGACTCTGACTCAAAGTCAAAGTCAAAGTCAACTTTATTGTCAGAACTGCAATATGTACAGGACATACACAGGACCGAAATTGCGTTTCTCTCAGTCCCTCGGTGCAACAGTAACCATCTAAACACTAAAACATTTAATACACATAAGCATAAAATAGTAAAAAAGTGTAACACTGTCCTGAGTTTTTTCATAATAGTATAAAAGTATGAAAATTTACACCAACACTGAAACACCAAACACCCAATGAACATAAGCATAAAATGAAATAATAAAAGTGTAATACTGTCCTGAGTTTTTGCATAGTAGTATAAAAAGTATAAAAAGTATATCTATAAAATAAACTGAAGGTTCTAGCATTGACATTTGCAAAGAGTGGCACAGCAGCATATAAGTTAATGTACACAGTATATGTATGAGGTAGTTGATGTTGGTATAGAGGCAAAGTGGCATATGCAGTGAGGCACATAAGGCACATTTGGCATCCTTAGATAAGGCTAGTCAGAGAATGCTGTATATGTATCTGCAGTAGTGTAGATAAAAGTAGTGTAAATGTAAACAGTAGTAATAAATGTAAAGCAGTAGTAATAAATGTAAACAGTATTAATAAATGTAAACAGTGAATGTAAACAGTAGTATGACTATAGGCAGTAATGTAATACAAACATTAGTGCAAATATGAGAAGTAGTGCAAACTGAATGAGCACATGACCGAGAGTTTAGTGAATAACCCGTTTGATGACACAGAGTCCAGTGTTAAAAACTTTGTGTTGAGTGGTAATGTGTGAGAAAGTTTTTTGTGTTAAGGCAGTTCAAATGGGAGGGGAGGCAGAGCAGGCAGAGTGTTTAGCATTCTGACTGCCTGATGAACAGAGCTGTCTCTCAGTCTGCTGGTTCGAGCCTGGAGACTCCTCAGTCTCCTCCCTGATGGCAGCAGTCTGAAGCAGCTGTGTAGTGGGTGTGTGGGATCACCTGCCATGCAGTGGGCTTTCCGAGTGAGGCGTTTGCTGTGTAAGTCCTGCAGTGAGGGCAAGGAGGTGCCGACGATCTTCTCAGCTGCTCTCACGATGCGCTGGAGGCTCTTGCGGCAGGATGCAGTGCATGCACCAAACCACACAGTGATGCAGCTGGTCAGGACACTTTCTATGGCACCTCTGTAGAAGGTGCACATGATGGAGGTTGAAGCTCCAGCCCTTTTCAGCTTGCGGAGAAAGTAGAGGCGCTGGTGAGCCTTCTTCGCCAGTGCTGCAGTGTTCCTGCTCCAGGACAGGTCCTTTGAGACGTGCACTCCCAGGAACTTGGTGCTGTCCACTCTCTCCACTGCGGTGCTGTTGATGGTCAGAGGGGCATGTTGTGCATCCCTCTTCCTGAAGTCCACGACAATCTCCTTTGTCTTCTCCACGTTGAGAGTGAGATTGTTGTGTCCGCACCACAAGGCCAAGCGGCTCACCTCGTTCCTGTAGTCCGTCTCATCGTTGTTGCTGATGAGACCTACCACTGTTGTGTCGTCCGCAAACTTGATGAAGTGGTTGGAGCTGTACGATGGTGTGCAGTCGTGTGTTAGCAGGGTGAATAGAAGGGGGCTCAGCACACATCCTTGTGGGGCCCCTGTGTTCAATGTGATGGTGCTAGATGTGTTACTCCCGATCCGTACTGTCTGTGGTCTCCCGGTCAGGAAGTCTAGCAGCCAGTTACACATTGAGGTGTTCAGCCCCAGACTGTCCAGTTTATGGATGAGCTGTTGGGGGATGATGGTGTTGAATGCCGAGCTGAAGTCGATGAACAGCATTCTAACATAAGAGTCCTTCGTGTCCAGATGTGTGAGAGCTGTGTGGAGGGCAGAGGAGATGGCATCGTCGGTTGAGCGATTAGGTCGGTATGCAAATTGGAAGGGATCCAGGGAGTCAGGGAGGACAGATGTGATGCTTTTCATGACTAGCCGTTCAAAGCACTTCATCAGGATGGGGGTGAGTGCTACTGGGCGATAGTCATTGAGGCATGCGGGCGTTGCCTTCTTTGGGACAGGGATGATGGTGGTGGCTTTGAAACAGGTGGGGACGATGGCCTGGCTCAGTGAGATGTTAAAGATGTCCGTGAAGACCGCTGCGAGTTCCCCTGCACAGTCTTTCAGCACACGACCAGGTATGTTGTCAGGACCAGAGGCCTTCCGGGCGTTAATCTTGATGAATGATCGCCTTACGCTGTCTGAGGACAGCGCCAGCACCTGGCCATCAGGAGAGGGGGGGAATTTATGTGCAGGTGTGCTGTTACTTGCCTCAAACCGAGCGAAGAACTCATTCAGTTCATTCAGCGTAGAGGTTGAGCTGTCACAGGTCTGGGGGGGGGTTGTAGTCTGTGATGGTCTGTATTCCCTGCCACAGACTGCGTGTATCCTTGCTGTCCTTGAAACGGTGAGCTATTTTCCTGGAATACTGCTCCTTGGCCTCTCTGATGCCCAGATCCAGGTTCTTTCTGGCTGCCTTCAGGCCCACCTGATCTCCCGCTTTGAAGGCAGCATTCCTGGCTCTCAGGAGTCTGTAAACCTCTGCTGTCAGCCATGGCTTCTGATTAGCCCGAACAGTGATGGTTTTGAGGTTGGTTACATCATCAATGCACTTGGTGATGTATGAACATACAGTGTCTGAGTACTCCTGGAGACATGTGTTGTTGTTTGTGGTAGCAGCTTCTTTGAACATACCCCAATCTGTGGTGTCAAAACAGTCCTGGAGTGCCTCTGAAGACCCCTCTGGCCACACTCGTATCTGCTTGCGGACTGGTTTTGTGACTTTCACCAGCGGCCTGTATGCTGGCTTTAGCATAACACAGATATGGTCAGAAGCACCAATGTGGGGGAGGGGGAGGGCTCTGTAGGCATTTTTCATGGTGGTGTAAACTTGGTCCAGTGTGTTGTTTCCTCTTGTTGCAAAGTTTATGTTTTTGTATGTTTTTGGAAATACACTCTTTAAATCTGCATGGTTGAAATCACCAGCCGTGATGAGAAAAGCATCAGGATGGGCTGTTTGTTGCTCACTGATGTGCAGATATAGTTCATTCAAAGCCTCACTTCTAACTTTGCTGTTGGAGCTTGGAGGGATATATACAGCAACAATCAAAACAGCTGTAAACTCCCTCGGCAAATAGAACGGTCTGCATTTAATAGTCATGAACTCCACTAAAGATGAGCAGTGTTTGTAGACCACAGCAGCATCCAGGCACCATGCTTTGTTGATGTAAACACAGAGCCCCCCTCCCCTTGTCTTACCTCCCTCGGGGGTTCGGTCCGCTCTGTAGCATGTTAGCTCCCCTAGCTGGACAGCATGGTCCGGAACGTTGTTGTTGAGCCACGTTTCCGTGAATACAAACACACAGCAGTCTCTCACAGTCTTTTGTGTCGTTCGTAGCAGGCGTATATAATCCAGTTTATTGTCCAAGGAGCGCACGTTAGCCAAAACCATGGATGGGATCGCCGGTTTGTGTGGGCTAGCTGCTAGCCTAGCTCTGACACCTCCGCGTTTACCCCGCTTCTGTTTTCTGTCACGCCGCTTGTGGCGTTTCCACGGCGGGCGCGAAGAAGGGAGGCTCAGGGCCGGCTTCCGCTTTCTGTCCAGCCGCTTGTGGCGCTTCCACGGCGGCCGCGAAGAAGGGAGGCTCAGGGCCGGCTTCCGCTTACTGTCCAGCCGCTTGTGGCGCTCCCACGGCGGGCGTGATGAATTGAGGCTCGGGGCTGGCTTCCAGAGCAGGCCGCAGTCACGAAACTCGTTTAGCTTCTCTTCCAGCTCACGTAGCTTCTCCTGGAGGTCACTGTTTATTCCCAAATGAGCGGTTTTTCCGACATCAAGCAGGAACTCACGGCTATACTTGCGTTCTTGAACACGTAAACATGACGAAGACGTGCCGGCACATTGCGGCATGCAGGACAAAGAAGACGAAAACACTGTGTTGTCGGGAGAGAGAGAAGCCGCAGCCTTTGCACGCGCCGCCATCTTGGTACTCTTAACTCTTAACGCAGCTGGTTTTATGAGTATTTCACCGATGGTGTGTGGCTTACCCTGCTGCGATCAAATAAGCAACTTTGTACGATGCTGTGAGGATCAGTTTGCTAACGGGTACAAATCCAAGAGCAGGCAGAGTGACCCTTTCATCGAATCTGGCTCATTTCACCTTGAATTCACCAAGCGTTGTGTTCTTGTATTCCCCAACTCCATGCAGCTTCATGAAGTGTTCATTTAGTTTTACCGGTGTAAGACTAGAGTTGCTCAACTTGGCATTGCATATCATGCAGATAGGACGCTGACTCCCATCCCGTTCCATGACACGTGAATCCATGTTGTACATATTGGTCCAACCACCTTCTTTTTTTGCTTGACATATTTAGTATGGATTAAAATATTATGAAAAAAAAACACACAACGTACAACTACGACAGCCATTGACTACTTCACGCACTCAATTCGCCAATCGTGTGATCCTCTGCACTGTAGAGGTTGACTCTGCAGCCATCACTTGCTGCAGGGCAAATTGGGGTGTGTCATCACAACTTTACACAAGTGTGTCTTTACCTCTGTGGCAGAGGCTCTGCCGAACCCCTGAGACCGACTCATCGAACCCCTGGGGTTCGATCGAACCCAGGTTAAGAACCACTGCTGTAGAACTATCAAACAGAACCTCTGGAACCATTAGAAACTCCTGCTGCTCACGAGTCAACAGTCAACACGAGTCAACCTCACCACCAGATGAAGAGCATCTCAGCATGACCGCAGCAGAAGTAAGGAGGACTTTCAGGAGGATCAACCCTCACAAAGCAACCAGCCCAGACAACATCCCCGGGAAAGTGCTGAAAGAATGCACTGATCAGCTCTGCGAGGTGCTGGCCGACATCTTTATCACCTCACTTGCCCTGGAAACAGTTCCCATCTGCCTGAAGACCACCACCATCAACCCAGTCCCAAAGAGCTCCACAGTGACTGGTCTGAATGATTATTGGCCAGTAGCCTTCACCCGCTAAATGCTTCGAAAAACTGATCATGACCCACATCAAAACATCCATCAACATCAACGAGGACCCTCATCAGTATGCATACCACAAGAACTGATCAACAGAAGACGCCATCTCCTCTGTGGTCCACACTGCTCTCACCCACCTGGATCAGAAAGACTCCTACGTCCATCTGCTCTTTGTGGACTTCACGTCTGTCTTCAACACCATGATCCCCCAAATCCTGGTGGACAAACTATTCATACTAGGACTAAGCCCCTCCATTTGTAACTGGGTCCTGGACTTCTTAACAAACAGACTTCAGTCTGAGGATCCACAACTTCTCCTCCTCCACCATAACTCTCAGCACTGGCTCTCCACAAGGATGTGTGTTGAGCCCTCTCTTGTTCACTCTGCTCACATATGATTGTGCAGCTACCCATCCAGGCTGTCATATTGTTAAGTTTGCAGATGATACAGCTGTGGTGGGATGCATCACAAACAATGATGAGTCCAGCTACAGACAGGAGGTGGAACACCTGGAGAGCTGGTGCAAAGAGAATAACAATGTGAAGAAGACAAAGGAGATGATTGTGGCCTTCAGAAGGAACAAACATAACCACACCCCAGGGTGTATTATCACCGCAGATCCTCTTATGTTCAGTGGGGTACTGAACATAAGAGGATCTGCAGTTGTGGTCTCCAGCTACAAGTACCTGGGTGTACACATGAATAACAACCTCAGCTGGAGCAACAACACCACCAGCCTGATCAAGAAAGATCATCAGAGACTCTACTTCCTCAGACGGCTGAGGCGAGCTGGTCTGAGAAGCTCAGTCCTCACCTCCTTCTACAGGTGTGCAGTGGAGAGCAGGTTAAAGATGTGTGGTTCAACAGTCTGCAGAACCCACCACGGCATGTCAGCTCCAGCAGGCACACAAATCTAACGGCCACAGACCGGAACCCATGCCCCGACAAGCTGGTCCAACGGTGGCCGGCGTCGTCCACCCACAGCCCGCCGTAGAAGCGCAGCGGTCCACACCCGCCAGCTGTCAGGAATAAATCCAGCAAGTCGACGCCCAGGCGGAAGTCAGAACCGGTAGACAGCACCGCGGAGATTCTCACAAAAGAAGGAAAAAAAGAAAGCCCAGAGGGAAAAAAAATACAGGGGGGAAATATTAGCAGTTTGATGTTTAAAATTGATGATACAGATGTATGAAATGATTATTTAGACACTAGCAACTGGATACTCATGCAGAGCTCGCACAGAGCCGTCAACACCCGCCGCCGGGTAGGACCATGCTCTTAGCTCATATCTTAGATGTTACTACTGTTTTTCTTTTACATTTTATTGTTGGATGTAACGGGACCCTGTATATATAATTTCGTTCCACCAAATGTACCACATGTGGTGCGAACAACAATAAAGAATCTCTGACTCTCTGACTCAATGACTCTGAGGTTATTTGATCAAATGTTGTTTTCACACAGAGACTGTTTCTGACACTTACTTCTAGTCTGCCTGTCTTATTAGGACTGCTGTCAGACAAAGGTTATCACAACAAAATGAAAGGGTCAGATTTCATTTAAGTTTTTGATCCAACAGGGTTCTATGAATTTTCAGTTCAAACTGCTTAAAGTGCAGAATAAATAAATATGTTTGTTATTTTATGATAATTAAACTAAAGTTCTTTTTCTTCTTCTGTTTTCCTGCAGCCATGTCTGGCCTTGTCGTTCCTCCCATGTAGATATACTTCCTCCCTCTTCCTCACCTCTCCCCCTCATCCGTGAGCACAAATCACCTCAAAGGGGGAGGGGCCTGCAGATACTGGAGGCGGGACCTCAGGGAAAAGCTGACCAATTAGACAGAGTTGGTTCTGCCACTTGATTGGTCGAAGTGTTCATCAGTAATGAAAGACTTTTTATTCAGCAAGTGCTTTCAGCTCTGTTGTTTCATTGTTCATGTAAAACAACGATGTCAAACCTGTTATGTGACATCACTTCCTGTACATGCAATATTTTACCAAGAAAATGAAACCATTGTGATAACATTAAACAGATAATAAATGCCACAAATGATGAAAACTTTTTTTGTATCAGATACAAAACATATATTACCCATGACTATTAATGACTACAATGATGATGTCACAGTTTCTAGTTGTGATGTCACAGCTTCCTGTTGTAATGTTACAGCTTCCTGTTGTAATGCAATAGCATCCAGTTGTGATGTCACAGCTTCTGGTTGTGATGTCACAGCTTCTGGTTGTGATGTCACAGCTTCCTGTTGTAATGTTACAGCTTCCTGTTGTAATGCTATAGCATCCAGTTGTGATGTCCCAGTTTCCTGTTGTAATTTCATATCATCCTGTTGTGATGTCACATTTCCTGTTGTAATGTCACAACTTCCTATTGTAATATCAAATCTTCTGGTTGTGATGTTACAGCTTCCTGCTGTGATGTTACAGCTTCCTGTTGTGATGTTACAGCTTCCTGTTACAATGCTACAGCTTCCTGTTGTGATGTCCCAATTTCCTGTTGTAATTTCATAACATCCTGTTGTGATGTCACATTTTCCTGTTGTAATGTCACAGCTTCCTATTTTAATATCAAATCTTCTGGTTGTGATGTTACAGCTTCCTGTTGTGATGTCCCAGTTTCCTGTTGTAATGTCATAACATCCTGTTGTGATGTTACAACTTCTTGTTGTGATGTTACAGCTTCCTGTTGTGATACTACAGCTTCCTGTTGTAATGTCACAGCTTCCTGTTGTAATGTCATAACATCCTGTTGTGATGTTACAGCTTCCTGTTGTAATGTTATAACATCCTGTTGTGATGTTACAGCTTCCTGTTGTAATGTCATAACATCCTGTTGTGATGTTATAGCTTCCTGTTGTAATGTCATAACATCCTGTTGTAATGTCACAGTTTCCTGTTGTAATATCAAAGCTTCTGGTTGTGATGTCACAACTTCCTGTTGTGATGACACAGCTTCCTGTTGTGATGTTACAGCTTCCTGTTGTAATGTCATAACATCCTGTTGTGATGTTACAGCTTCCTGTTGTAATGTCATAACATCCTGTTGTGATGTCACAGCTTCCTGTTGTAAGTTACAGTTTCCTGTTTTGATGTTACAGCTTTCTGTTGTGATGCTACAGCTTCCTGTTGTAATGTCACAGCTTCCTGTTGTAATGTCATAACATCCTGTTGTGATGTTATAGTTCCTGTTGTAATGTCATAACATCCTGTTATGATATCACAGCTTCCTGTTGTAATGTCATAACATCCTGTTGTGATGTTACAGCTTCCTGTTGTGAGTCACAGCTTCTTGTTGTAATGCCATAGCATCCAGTTGTAATGTCACAGCTTCCTGTTGTAATATCAGAGCTTCTGGTTGTGATGTCACAGCTTCTTGTTGTGATGTTACAGCTTCCTGTTGTAATGTCAAAGCTTCCTGTTGTAATGTCATAACATCATGTTGTGATGTTACAGCTTCCTATTGTAATGTCATAGCATCCTGTTGTGATGTCACATCTTCCTGTTGTAATGTCATAACATCCTGTTGTGATGTTACAGCTTCCTATTGTAATGTCATATCAACCTATTGTAATGTCATAACATCCTGTTGTAATGTCACAGCTTCCTGATGTAATATCAGAGCTTCTGGTTGTGATGTCACAGCTTCCTGTTGTGATACCACAGCTTCTGGTTGTGATGTTACAGCTTCCTGTTGTAATGTCATAACATCCTGTTGTGATGTTAGAGCTTCCTGTTGTGAAGTCACAGCTTCCAGTTGTGAAGTCACAGTTACCAGTTGTGAGTCACAGCTTCCTGTTGTAATGCCATAGCATCCAGTTATAATGTCACAGCTTCCTGTTGTAATATCAGAGCTTCTAGTTGTGATGTCACAACTTCCTGTTGTGATGTCACAACTTCTTGTTGTGATGTTACAGCTTCCTGTTGTGATGTTACACCTTCCTGTTATGAAGTCACAGCTTCCAGTTGTGAGTCACAGATTCCTGTTTTGATGTTACAGCTTCTTGTTGTAATGTCACAGCTTCCTGTTGTAATATCAGAGCTTCTGGTTGTGATGTCACAGCTTCCTGTTGTAATGTCACAGCTTCCTATTGTTATATCAGAGCTTCTGGTTGTGATGCCACAGCTATCTTTTGTGATGTTACAGCTTCCTGTTATGATGTCACAGCTTCCTATTGTGATGTTACAGCTTCCTGTTGTGATGTCACAGCTTCCTGTTGTGATGTTATAGCTTCCTGTTGTCATGTTACAGCTTCCTGTTGTGAAGTCACAACTTACTGTTGTGAGTCACAGCTTCCTGTTGTGATGTTAAAGCTTCCTGTTATAATATCAGGGCTTATGGTTGTGATGTCACAGGTTCCTGTTGTAATGTCATAGCTTCCTATTGTTATATCAGAGCTTCTCGTTGTGATGTCACAGCTTCCTGTTGTGATGTTACAGCTTCCTGTTGTAATGTCACAGCTTCCTATTGTGATATCAAAGATTCTGGTTGTGATGTCACAGCTTCCAGTTGTGAAGTCACTGTTTCCTGTTGTAATGTCATAACATCATGTTATGATGTTACAACTTCCTGTTGTGAAGTCACAGCTTCCTGTTGTGAGTCAAATCTTCCTGTTGTAATACCATAACATCCAGTTGTAATGTCACAGCTTCCTGTTGTAATATCAGAGCTTCTGGTTGTGATGTCACAGCTTCCTGTTGTGATGTTACCACTTCTTGTTGTGATGTTACAGCTTCCTGTTGTGAAGTCACAGCTTCATGTTGTGAGTCACAGCTTTCTGTTGTGATGTTACAGCTTCCTGTTGTAATGTCACAGCTTCCTGTTGTAATAGAGCTTCTGGTTGTGATGTCCTAGTTTCCTGTTGTAATGTCAGAGCTTCTGGTTGTGATGTCACAGCTTCCTTTTGTGATGTAACAGCTTCCTATTGTGATGTTACAGTTTCCTGTTGGGATGTTACACCTTCCTGTTGTAATGTAACAGCTTCCTGTTGTAATATCAGAGCTTCTGGTTATGATGTCATAGCTTCCTGTTGTGATGTTACAACTTTCTTTTGTGAAGTCACAGCATCCAGTTGGGATGTCACAGCTTCCTGTTGTGATGTTACAGCTTCTTGTTGTAATACCATAGCATCAGTTGTGATGTCACAGCTTCTTGTTGTGATGTCACAGCTTCCTGTTGTGATGTCACAGCTTCCTGTTGTAATACCACAGCATCTAGTTGGGATGTACCAGTTTCCTGTTGTGAAGTCACAGCTTCCTGTTGTGAGTCACAGCTTCCTATTGTGATATCATATCTACCTATTGTAATGTCACATCTTCCTGTTGTGATGTCACAACATCCAGTTGTGATGTCACAGCTTCCTGTTTTGATGTCAGAGCTTCCTCTGGAACCTCTTGTTTCAAGGTGAAGCAAAATGTCCGTTTCATGTTCAGATTTTTGGTTTTATTTTTGAAGTTGCATGGAATAGAACATTCAATTCAATTAGAGCAGTTTTTATTTTGGAGGTGTGCTTAGTTAGAAACTTCCTGTTTATCAATAAAACAAGGGAGGATTTCACTATCTGAAGGCAGGAATAGTTCCATTCTAAACATTTTCTGACAATGGGACTCTTCCATTTCTCATGATGTTTTGAGGAGAGGAAAATTCAAATCATCCTGAGGACTAAGTGGAACTTTTGAATAAAGAGCTGAAACTTGAGTAAAACTTCTTATTTTAGCCATGCATACCAAATGCAATTGTTCCTCCCACTGAGTCCCCCCGATCCCCCTTAGAACTATAATCATATTTAACAGATCCAGAACCAATTGTTTCTATTTATTTATTTTTTGCTGATTTTTGTCTGAACAACATCATCCTGAATGTCTGATGTCTGAAACTGAAGACGTGAACATGTTCTGTATTTTATATTTGTCATTTTAGCACAAAACTCCATAAAGCACAGTGTAAAAAACAAACATGAACACAAACCTTCTTGTTTTAGTCTGTCTGTTTTAATGCTTGCACTGTAAAACTAACCCTGCATTCGATTCGCTGCTGTAACGTTTGTCTTATAGTTGAGTCTTATCTTAGCCCACTGACGACCTAAAGCCCCGCCCCCAGTAATGAAGTCCCACCCTCTTTCCTTGTGGGTTTTGTGATTTTTTTGCCAGACTTGTAGCTAAGTATTTCTACGTCACTGTGGTTTAAGACATGCTCCTGCCCGTCACTGTGGTGACCTGTTTTTGTATCATACAGAATATAAATATTTTATTTATATCAGATTGTTTTTGTATCAGTGACTGTTGGTCTCATTGTGCATGTAGTGGGCTCACACCAAAACAACTCATTTTGTTTTTACAGGTAGTCCCCGAATTACGAGCGCTCTGATCTACGAGGTTCCAGACTTACGAGCTGGCGAATTTTTGGAAAAAACGCAAAAAATACTGAGTTTTCATGTGTTTTTTCACCACAGTTAGTTAGATAAACATATGGACACACGTTTCCGATCATTTTTATGCACTCATAAGCAGTTTTTTGATGAAAATAGAGTGTTTGTAGTCGCGCTAGCGAAACCGTTCCAATTTACGAGCGAAATTTCGGACTTACGAGAGACATGGCAACCGTTCCAAATTACGAGATTTCCGGTTTACGAGCGCCTCGTTGTAACGGATCTCGCTCGTAAATCGGGGACTACCTGTATTTTAGCAATAAAAATGACATCACGTTTAAAAAGCTGTCCGTCAAATGCTGATGTCAAATCAGCTTCACTCGTGTGTTTTTAATGTACATGATGTTAATGAATGTAGTTTTTTCACAGTGAATAAAGTCAGCAGGCCATTCTAAATGACTGTCTCCATGTTTAATGAGAATCTATGTAATATCTGAAAAATAACGGAAACTGAGCTCACATGGGGGATTCATGGTGGTGTCCATAGAATGTAAACTGTAGCTAACTAAAAGATTAAAAAAACAAGAAACAAAGGTAGTAAAACTCTGCATTACCGCAGACAGGTGAGAACTTTAACAAATAAGTAAACTGCAGGTAATTTATTTTTTCTTCTTTTTTTAAACTCCAAAACATACAATTAACCAAAACAAAAAACAGCTGAAGCAAGACAATGACAACGAACACACCAGAGAAGAAGGAAAATGACACTGAACTCACCACTGATGCAGGAAAATGACACTGAACATATCATAGATGCAAGACAATGACATTAAAGACAACATAGAAGCAGGACAATGGCACTGAACACATCATAGAAGAAGGACAATGACACTGAATGGATTACAGAAGCTGGACAATGGCACTGAACACATCATAGAAGCAGGACAATGACATTGAACACACCATAGAATCAGGATAATGGCACTGAACACACCATAGAAGCAAGACAGTGAAACTGAACACATCATAGAAGCAAGTCAATGACATTGAACACATCATAGAAGCAAGACAAGGAAACTGAACACATCATAGAAGCAGGACAATGATAGTGAACACATCATAGAAGCAGGACAATGATAGTGAACACATCATAGAAGCAGGACAATGATAGTGAACACATCATAGAAGCAGGACAATGATAGTGAACACATCATAGAAGCAGGACAATGATAGTGAACACATCATAGAAGCAGGACAATGATAGTGAACACATCATAGAAGCAGGACAATGATAGTGAACACATCATAGAAGCAGGACAATGATAGTGAACACATCATAGAAGCAGGACAATGATAGTGAACACATCATAGAAGCAGGACAATGATAGTGAACACATCATAGAAGCAGGACAATGATAGTGAACACATCATAGAAGCAGGACAATGATAGTGAACACATCATAGAAGCAGGACAATGATAGTGAACACATCATAGAAGCAGGACAATGATAGTGAACACATCATTGAAGCAGGACAAAGATAGTGAACACATCATAGAAGCAGGACAATGATAGTGAACACAGCATTGAAGCAGGACAATGATAGTGAACATATCATAGAAGCATGACAATGATAGTGAACACATCATAGATGTAGGACAATGACAATGAACACAGCATTGAAGCAGGATATTGACCTAGAACACATCACAGAAGCAGGACAATGATAGTGAACACAGCATTGAAGCAGGACAATGATAGTGAACACAGCATTGAAGCAGGACAATGATAGTGAACACATCATAGAAGCAGGACAATGATAGTGAACACATCATAGAAGCAGGACAATGATAGTGAACACATCATAGAAGCAGGACAATGATAGTGAACACATCATAGAAGCAGGACAATGATAGTGAACACATCATTGAAGCAGGACAAAGATAGTGAACACATCATAGAAGCAGGACAATGATAGTGAACATACCATTGAAGCAGGACAATGATAGTGAACATATCATAGATGTAGGACAATGACAATGAACACAGCATTGAAGCAGGATATTGACCTAGAACACATCACAGAAGCAGGACAATGATAGTGAACACAGCATTGAAGCAGGACAATGATAGTGAACACATCATAGAAGCAGGACACTGACAAGGAACACACCACTGAAGCAGTACAATGACACTGAACACACCATCGAAGCAAGACAATGGTAGTGAACACATCATATATGCAGGACACTGACAAGGAACACAGCATAGAAGTAGGACAATGATGCTAAACACCACTGATACAAAAGAATAACAGTGAACACACCATAGAAGCAGGACAATGACAGTGAACACACCATAGAAGCAGGACAATGACACTGAACACACCATCGAAGCAAGACAATGGTAGTGAACACATCATAGATGCAGGACAATGACAATGAACACACCACTAAAGCAGGACAATGACACTGAACACACCATCGAAGAAGGACAATGGCACTGAACTATGGGCAGATATTTGAGCCACCAGAACTGAGTTTGAATTTCACTAATTTTAAAATGAATTCAATGGTTAGAAAATTAATTCAATTTCAAAATTCAGTTTGTTGCATGACATGTCTGGGTCCTTTAGAGTTATCAAATCCAGATTGACTGATTGACGTGAAAACTTCCTTTACGGGAATGTAGGTATGGGTTTCAGTCCAAGGAGGCAGTAAGTAATGCAACAGAGTGGATGTAATCTGCAGTAAAACAATGTAAAGGAGAAAAATAACTTCCTTTACCATGTAGTTTGAGCTTAACCTCATTGAGTCTAAAGCAGTCATTGTTATACAGGCAACATTTAATTAGAGAGACAGTAGGAAAGTACTTTTTGTGTGATCTGGACAGAGAATGGGTGAAAAGGAAAGCTGGTGGTGGAATAGTGAAGTGCAGGACGCTGTTCAAAGAAAGAGATTAGCCAAGAAGAAATATGACAGTGAGAGGACTGAAGAGAGGAGACAGGAATATAAGGAGATGGGACGTAGAGCAAAGAGGGAAGTAGCTAAGGCAAAGCAGAGGGTGTACAATGAGTTGTATGGGAGACTGGACACTTGGACGTTGTTTTATTTTCTAAACACAATGTCCCAGTGGCTTTTAAACCCAAAATACTTTAAAGACTGGTTCATCCCAAAGATCCAGTCCCGGCACAAACAGAGTAATATTGTGTATGCTGTTCAGTGTCAGGAGGGTGATCAGTCTTACATTGGGGAAACTAAACAGCCACTGGCCAAAAGAATGGCCCAGCACAGAAGATCAACATCATCAGGTCAGGACTCTGTGGTCTACACTCATCTCCAGGTCAGAGGTCACTCTTTCAGGGATGAAGATGTTCACATCCTTGATAGAGAGGAACGATGGTTTGAGAGAGGAGTAAAGGAGGCCATCTTTGTGAAAAGAAACCGTCCATCATTAAACAGAGGTGGAGGCCTCCGGGTTCAACTGTCCCCCTCTTACAATGCTGTTATTGCTAGTATCACTCAGCCCTCTGTGAATAGCAAACAACCATCAGGGTGCTAATGATCCATCGTTAGTGTGGTACAATGTATTTGGTGTATAACTGTATCCGGTTTTATTGTGAAAGGGTGCGGGGGGTTGTTTCCGGGTTTACGAAGATTAAAGACGTTCTCTGAGTTGCTCTACAAAGTGTCGTTCGAATCCTTGTGTAAAAACACGACATGGTGTCAGAAGTGGATCGACAGTAAGAGCTAAACGTCGGGGGACAACGGTAGACAGTTTGGTGAGCGGAAAAAAGGCTAAAGATACAGAAGAATGTCTGAAGAAGAAGCGGGAGCTAGCGCGGGAGCTAACGCAGCAGCTACGCAGCCTCGCATTCAACTGCACCAGCAACAGGCTGTCAACAGCTACAATGCTAATGGCAATTTACCCCCAAACGCCACGTTTACCATCCAGCCCCCCGAGCCATTTGATTTCTCCAAACCACAGCAATGGGAGAAGTGGATAAGGAGGTTTGAAAGGTTCCGTCTTGCTAGCAACCTACATCAAAGCTCAGAAGCTAACCAGGTAAATACGCTCATATACTGCATGGGGGATGAAGCAGATGATATCCTACGGGGACAGGCTTTATCGGACATGCAAAGACAGCAATACCTTGCAGTAAGAGACACCCTAGATACATATTTTGTGCCTAGGAAAAATACAATTTATGAGAGGGCTCGGTTCAATCAGAGAATACAACAAGTAAATGAAACAGTTGACTCGTTTGTCACTACGTTGTATGCTTTGGCTGAAAACTGCAGTTATGGAGCACTGCATGATGAGTTAATAAGAGATCGCCTCGTCGTGGGACTGAGGGACACCAGCTTAGCTGAGAGACTTCAACTGGACAAAGATTTGACTCTGGAGAAAGCTGTTAACCAGGCCCGGCAGTCAGAAACCATCAAAAGACAACAGACGGACATCAGAGGGGACAACAAGTTGGAAATAGATGCTGTGTTTGCCAAAAATAGGAAACAAAAGCGTCCAACAACAAAGCCTCACAGCCAACCAAAATATTTTAATAAGGACAAATCACCAAATGAAAGATCGTGCTACAGGTGTGGAAAGACACCCGCACATGGAAAATTTCAATGCCCAGCAAAGGATGTAACCTGTCACTCATGTGGTAAAAGAGGACACTACAGTAAGGTGTGTAAATCTGTTAAATCTGTGCATGTTGTTGAAACAGAGAAAAGTAATGACATACCTGTGTTCCTTGGTTCTGTGGATGCAGGGTCAGATCCCTGGTATGCAGACCTTACTATCAGAAACCACAATGTTAGGTTTAAGATTGACACTGGAGCAGATGTATCGGTTATTCCAGCCCAGTTGTTTTACTGTATAAACCAAAATGTGACAGAGTTGAGCATGCCAGATAGACCTTTGTTAGGACCAGGTGGTACTCCGCTAGATGTGTTGGGTATGTACAAAGAGACATTATGTAAAGGTGAACAGCAGATAGAAGAAAATGTGTATGTTATCAAAGATCTGCAGATGGCACTGTTAAGCAGGCCCGCAAGTGTCAAGTTAAATCTTGTGTGTAGAGCAGACAACATAGACATTAATGGGTTAAAAGACAGTTACCCAAAACTGTGCCAGGGTTTGGGTTTAATAATAATAATAATAATTAATTCAATTTATAACGCACTTTTCATTACTGAAAATCTCAAAGTGCTACACATATATTGAATGCTACACACATTCATAAACCGGTGGCGGCAGACTACCATGCAAGGTGCTTTCCAGTCCTACCGGGAGCAACTCAGGGTTAAGTGTCTTGCCCAAGGACACAACGACACATGATGCGGGTCCCGGGAGTCGAACCGTCAACTTTCCGATTGGAAGACGACTGCCCTTACCACTACGCCACGGCCGTTTAATGCAACAACCATACACTATTAAGTTGAAACCCAATGCAGTACCTTTCTCCCTGGCCACACCAAGAAGGATCCCCATCCCTCTAATGGACAAGGTTAAGCGGGAGCTGAATAACATGGAATCCATGGGTGTAATCAGCAGAGTTGAGGAACCAACAGAATGGTGTGCAGGTATAGTCCCAGTACCAAAATCAAATGACTCTGTTCGCATTTGTGTAGACCTCACTCACCTAAATGAAGCTGTTTGCAGAGAGAAGTTCATCCTTCCTTCAGTTGAACAGACACTGGGATCACTGGCAGGAGCTAAAGTGTTTAGTAAGCTGGACGCAAACAGAGGCTTCTGGCAGGTTCCATTGTCTCCTGAGTCAGCGCACTACACAACATTCATCACCCCTTTTGGCCGCTTCCACTTCAACCGTCTTCCTTTTGGAATAGCCTCTGCACCTGAGCATTTCCAGCGAAAAATGTCACTGATCCTTAATGGACTACCTGGAGTGGTCTGTCACATGGATGACATCCTCATTTGGGGACAGGACCAGCAGGAACATGATGCTCGTCTACACACCGTGCTCAATAAACTGCAAGAAGCTGGTGTCACATTAAACCTAGATAAATGTGACCTAAGCAAAAAGGAAGTAAAGTTCCTCGGACACATTTTGTCTGCAGCAGGAGTCCAGCCGGACCCAGACAAAATAAAAGCAGTTTTAGCAATGAAAGAGCCAACAAATGTCAGTGAAGTGCGCAGCTTTCTTGGTATGGTCAACCAGTTGGGCAAATTCATCCCAGGCCTGGCTGAAAAGGATAAGCCCCTAAGAGACTTGCTCTCAAAGAAAAATCAGTGGGTTTGGAGCTGTGCACAACAAACCGCATTTGAACAGCTGAAAAGAGAACTAACATCAACATCGGTTCTTGCACTCTACGACCCTAACAAAGACTTAAAACTGTCTGTAGATGCCTCATCTTGTGGTCTGGGAGCAGTTCTGTTTCAAGATGAGAGAGGGTAGTGGAGACCTGTGGCTTACACATCCCGCTCTTTAACAGAGACGGAGCAGAGATATGCGCAGGTGGAGAAGGAGGCCCTGGGACTAACATGGGGATGTGAAAGATTTAGAGATTTCCTCATTGGGAGACACCTCCTTAGAGACTGATCACAAGCCACTCATCAGCCTGCTAGGACAACAGGCACTAACAGAACTTCCACCCAGGATCCAGCGGTTCAGAATGAGACTGATGAGGTACAGTTACACCATCACACACACCCCAGGCAAGGCACTTCTAACAGCAGACACACTGTCACGTGCACCAGTTAATCAGGACCCTGATTTTAAGAACACAGCTGAACTACTAGAGGACACAAACATCTATGTGGATGAAATTATAAAGAGCATGCCTGCTAGCTCTATGTACCTCACACAGCTAAAAGCACAGCTAAAAAGTGACAGCATTTGCTCAGAAGTCATGTCATTTTGTCAAAGAGGCTGGCCAGAGTACAACCATCTCAAGGGCCCAATAAAAGCTTATTGGCCACACAGAGACACTTTAACAGTGTATAATGAGTTGTTGCTAAAAGACACCAGACTAGTGATTCCTTCTGCCATGCGTGGTTCCGTTCTCTCAGCCCTACATGAGGGACACCAAGGTATGTCCAGATGCAGAGAGAGAGCAAGAGAGACAGTGTGGTGGCCTGGCCTGAGTGGTCAAATAAATGAACTTGTGAAAAACTGCACAATATGCATTAAAGAGCGTCCCAACCCAGTGGAACCATTAATGCCAAGCGAACTCCCAGAAAGACCGTGGCAGAAAATTGGAGCAGACCTTTTTACATTCAACGGCAACAACTATGTACTTTTGGTGGACTACTACTCCAAGTTTGTGGAAATAGCAAAACTGTCATCCACAAGATCTGAAGACGTCATAGTACACCTAAAGTCAATCTTTTCCAGACATGGGATTCCAGAGCTTTTCTACAGTGACAATGGACCTCAGTTCTCGAGCCAGTCCTTCAAAACCTTTGCAGCAGCTTATGGCTTCAAACACACAACAAGCAGCCCAAGGTTTGCACAAAGTAACGGAGAGGCTGAGCGGTATGTTCAAACTGTGAAAAACTTGCTTAAAAAGGCAGAAGACCCATATCTAGCACTACTGGCGTACAGAGTGACCCCGCTGGCTAATGGATATAGCCCGGCGCAACTACTAATGGGAAGGAGACTTCGCACACCTGTTCCCCAGCTTCCTTCTTTGCTCGTGCCCAGTCTGCCCAACAAAACTACACTGAAGAAGAGGGAAGAGGAGAGGAGGTTGAAAGACTGTGCAGTGTATAACAGGAGACATCGTGTGAGAGAACTTCCTCCACTCTCACCAGGACAACCAGTATGGATTACAGACACAAAGTGTGAAGGGACTGTTATTTCATCCCACTCCACACCTCGTTCATACGTTGTGGAGAGCCCTTCAGGAGCCATCAGGAGAAATAGGTGCTTCCTGCAGCCATTGCCAGAAATCACACCTAAGGTTCAGGTCCCGGATTCACCGATCATAACAACAGAAGAGGCCCGGGCCACATTGAACCAACCAGTTTCAACAACTCTGACTTCAAAGACAGCTGACCAAAGTCCTGTCAAGACTACTGTAGATGTGGCAGGGTTGTCATAAAACCACAAAGACTGAACTTGTAAAAGTGAATTGGGTGTGAAGAAAAAAAAAGGAGTGTGTTCTGTTATTTGGTTGAAAACAAAAAGGAGTTATGTAAATCGAAAAACAAAAAGCGTTTTCCCTATATGAGGTAGTCACCCTGTCATATATGTTTTGTTTCTCAAAGAAAGGAGGATGTGGTACAATGTATTTGGTGTATAACTGTATCCGGTTTTATTGTGAAAGGGTGCGGGGGGTTGTTTCCGGGTTTACGAAGATTAAAGACGTTCTCTGAGTTGCTCTACAAAGTGTCGTTCGAATCCTTGTGTAAAAACACGACAGTTAGGCTGATGGTCCTCCTTGATCATGTGAGCAGCTGGTTTCGACTGTCAGCAGCCAACTGGTTGATCCACTATGAGAGGGTGCAATTTATAAGACTGAGCTGGATACAGCACCTCAGACTGAGTAAGTCTTTCAGACGAAAGTGGCGGCCGTGGCGTAGTGGTAAGGGCAGTCGTCTCCCGATCGGAAAGTTGGCGGTTCGACTCCCGGGACCCGCACCATGTGTCGTTGTGTCCTTGGGCAAGACACTTAACCCTGAGTTGCTCCCGGTAGGACTGGAAAGCACCTTGCATGGTAGTCTGCCGCCACCGGTTTATGAATGTGTGTAGCATTCAATATATGTGTAGCACTTTGAGATTTTCAGTAATGAAAAGTGCGTTATAAATTGAATTAATCCATCCATCCATCCATCCATTTTCTTCCGCTTATCCGGGGTCGGGTCGCGGGGGTAGCAGCCTAAGTAGGGAGGCCCAGACTTCCCTCTCCCCAGCCACTTGGAGCAGCTCCTCTGGGGGAATCCCAAGGCGTTCCCAGGCCAGCCGAGAAACATAGTCCCTCCAGCGTGTCCTGGGTCTTCCTCTGGGTCTCCTCCCGGTGGGACATGCCCGGAACACCTCACCAGGGAGGCGTCCAGGAGGCATCCTAACCAGATGCCCGAGCCACCTCAACTGGCTCCTCTCGATGTGGAGAAGCAGCGGCTCTACTCCGAGTCCCTCCCGGATGACTGAGCTTCTCACCCTATCTCTAAGGGAGAGTCCAGACACCCTGCGGAGAAAACTCATTTCAGCCGCTTGTATCCGAGATCTTGTTCTTTCGGTCATAACCCAAAGCTCATGACCATAGATGAGGGTGGGAACGTAGATCGATCGGTAAATTGAGAGCTTTGCCTTTTGACTCAGCTCTCTCTTCACCACGACAGACCGGTACAGCGCCCGCTTCACTGCGGACGCTGCACCTATCCGCCTATCGATCTCACGCTCCAGTTTTCCCTCATTCGTGAACAAGATCCCGAGATACTTAAACTCCTCCACTTGGGGCAGGACCTCCTCCCCGACCCGGAGAGGGCACGCTACCCTTTTCCGGCTCAAGACCATGGCCTCGGATTTGGAGGAACTGATCCTCATCCCGGCCGCATCACATTCAGCTGCAAACCGCTCCAGCGAAAGCTGTAGATCACGATCTGATGAAGCCAATAGGACCACATCATCTGCAAAAAACAGAGAAGCGATTCTAAGGCCACCAAAACGGATCCTCTCAACACCTTGGCTGCGCCTAGAAATTCTGTCCATAAAAGTTATAAACAGAATCGGTGACAAAGGGCAACCTTGGCGGAGTCCAACTCTCACCGGAAACGAGCCTGACTTACTGCCAGCGATGCGGACCAAGCTCTGACACCGGTCGTACAGGGACCTAACAGCCCATATCAAAGGGCCTGGTACCCCATACTCCCGGAGTACCCGCCACAGAACCCCCCGAGGGACGCGGTCGAATGCCTTTTCCAAGTCTACAAAGCACATGTAAACTGGTTGGGCAAACTCCCACGCACCCTCCAGGACCCTGTTGAGGGTGTAGAGCTGGTCTAGTGTTCCACGACCAGGACGAAAACCACACTGCTCCTCCTGAATCCGAGGTTCGACTATCCGACGGACCCTCCTCTCCAGAACCCCTGAATAGACCTTACCAGGGAGGCTTAAGAGTGTGATCCCTCTATAGTTGGAACACACCCTACGGTCCCCCTTTTTGAATAGGGGAACCACCACCCCAGTCTGCCAATCCAAGGGAACTGCCCCCGATGTCCACGCGATATTGCAGAGTCGCGTAAGCCAACACAACCCCACAACATCCAGAGCCCTAAGGAACTCAGGACGAATCTCATCCACCCCCGGAGCCTTGCCACCGCGGAGCTTTTTAACCACCTTGGCGACCTCAGCACCAGAGATTGGAGAGCCCGACCCAAAGTCCCCAGGCTCCGCTTCCTCAGTGGAAGACGTGCCAGTAGGATTGAGGAGGTCTTCGAAGTATTCCGCCCACCGACTCACAACATCCCGAGTTGAGGTCAACAGCACGCCATCCCCACCATAAATGGTGTTGGTCGCGTACCGCTTTCCCCCCCTGAGACGCCGGATGGTGGACCAGAATCGCCTCGAAGCCGTACGGAAGTCATTCTCCATGGCCTCTCCGAACTCCTCCCACGCCCGAGTTTTTGCCTCAGCAACCACCCGAGCCGCATGCCGCTTGGACTGCCGGTACCTATCTGCTGCTTCCGGGGTCCCACAGGCCAAAAAGGCCCAATAGGACTCCTTCTTCAGCTTGACAGCATCCCTCACCGCCGGTGTCCACCACCGGGTTCGAGGGTTGCCACCACGACAGGCACCAACAACCTTGCGGCCACAACTCCGATAAGCTGCCTCGACAATAGAGGCGCGAAACATGGCCCACTCGGGCTCAATGTCCCCCGCCTCCCTCGGAACGTGTTCAAAGCTCTCCCGGAGGTGGGAGTTAAAGCTCCGTCTTACGGGAGACTCTGCCAGACGTTCCCAGCAGACCCTCACAATACGTTTGGGTCTGCCAGGTCTGACCGGCATCCTCCCCCACCATCGGAGCCAACTCACCACCAGGTAGTGGTCAGTTGACAGCTCCGCCCCTCTCTTCACCCGAGTGTCCAGGACATGCGGCCGCAGATCAGATGAGACGACAACAAAGTCGATCATTGAACTACGACCTAGGGTGTCCTGGTGCCAAGAGCACATATGGACACCCTTATGCCTGAACATGGTGTTCGTTATGGACAATCCATGACGAGCACAGAAGTCCAACAACAGAACACCACTCGGGTTCAGATCAGGGGGGCCGTTCCTCCCAACCACACCCCTCCAGGTCTCACTGTCATTGCCCACGTGAGCGTTGAAGTCCCCCAGCAGAACAAGGGAGTCCCCAGGAGGCGCACCCTCCAATACCCCCTCCAAGGACTCCAAAAAGGGTGGGTAATCTGCGCTGCCGTTTGGCGCATAGGCACAAACAACAGTCAGAGCCCGTCCCCCCACACGTAGGCGAAGGGAGGCTACCCTCTCGTTCACCGGGGTGAACCCCAACGTACAGGCACCAAGATGGGGGGCAACCAGTATGCCCACTCCTGCTCGGCGCCTCTCACCAGGGGCAACTCCAGAGTGGAAGAGTGTCCAACCCCTCTCAAGGAAACTGGTTCCAGAGCCAGAGCCATGCGTTGAGGTGAGTCCGACTATTTCTAGTCGGAACCTCTCAACCTCACACACTAGCTCAGGCTCCTTCCCCACCAGAGAGGTGACATTCCATGTCCCAATGGCCAGCTTCTGTAGCCGAGGATCAGACCGCCAGGGTCCCCGCCCTCGGCCACCACCCATTCCACAATGCACCCGACCCCTTTGGCCCCTCCCACAGGTGGTGAGCCTATGGGAAGGGGGACCCACGTCTCCTCTTCGGGCTGTGCCCGGCCGAGCTCCATGGGTGAAAGCCCGGCCACCAGGCGCTCGCCAACGTGCCCCTCCTCCGGGCCTGGCTCCAGAGTGGGGCCCCGGTGACCCGCGTCCGGGCGAGGGAACATTGTTTCCATTTATATTACTCATCATAAGGGGTCTTGTGGGCTGCGCTTTGTCTCGTCCCTCACCTAGGACCTGTCTGCCTTGGGTGACCCTACTAGGGGCATAAAGCCCCTGACAGCATAGCTCCTAGGATCATTGGGACACTCAAACCCCTCCACCACGGTAAGGTGGCAGCCCAGGGAGGGGCTTAATTGAATTAATTATTATTATTATTATTATTGAAAGACGAAACATTTCTACTTTTTTGTTTTGTTTTTTGAATGTCCAGAGGACCAGACTTAACTGTTTTAGATTTTTCTATCTGGATTATTGAGCGTGTACTTGACCTTGAGACCTTCAGAGGATTTGTGAAGTTTTGAGTGCAGTTCCTCCCAGCAGTTCGTGCTTCAGGTCCACTGTCTTATCTGAGCTGAACACACATGAACTTCTGACCCAGCACATCACAACGGTTGTCCTCTCACCGAGGACTCTGTCCCTCTGAGACTACACTTCAACCAGTCCTACTCTGGAGTTTCTCTTCCTCTAAGAAAGAAAGTTTGGTCCACAGATCAATCAGCCAATTGCTTCACTGAGTCTGCAGCCACCATAATGACTGAAGGGAGGGAGTGTCCCCAGAGGGCGGCCATGTTTGTTGATTAAAACAAGACAAACAAAGAGACAAAACAAACTAATTACCAGCAAACAAACCAGATCGTCTGAGAGCACTAACGAGGCTTAACGAGGTCACACGCTGTTTACTCAGAGGATGTGTGTGTGTGTGTGTGTGTGTGTGTGAGAGAGAGGTTTATGTGTGTGGTTTGTTACCAGAATGCTAACAGGATGTAGTAACGTCAGGATAAAGTTCTATCGATGTTTCCTGAACAGACAGACTCACAGGGGTGAATAATTAATGCTTCATTGAAACTAAAATGTGCTTCTTTATTAAAATAGCTCTCTCTTGCTGTGTGTGTTGAAAAAATAGAAACTCTGATGTACACAAATTATAAATCCAACTATTATGGACATGTTATTTCAGTCAGACTGTTTTTTGCATTTTGTATGTAATTTATTCATTTCAAATTTAAAACACAAAGCAACAAATTCAAAACATGTATAGAAAGCAAAAAAAAAAAACAGATTTAAAATGAAAGGAAGCAGATGAAGAATAAAATTCTTATAGTATCTGCCCCTTCTTAAAACAAAATTCTATTTAACACTCAAATCAAACAATGATCATTCATGAACAAAAATGTATAACCCATAACAATTGTCGATGTTTAATAAATTAACAATTTTGCATTTGTAGATATCTATTTAAGAATTTATATTTAATAAACTTTTTAAAAATAGGTATTGATTCTATTTTTTGTCATAATTTCCCAAACCATTCCATAAATCTATTCCATGCATTAAAGTAAACTGACCCTTTAAACTGGTTCTATATTGTGGCCAGAGCCATATATAGAGTTGCGACACGCTTTGAACTCGCCGACAGGCGGTCACGTGGTTCATGTAGCTCTCAATTGTTCCAAACAGCTGATCACTGTCAGTCAGTTGGAGCGGCTACTGGCGGGACGTTACGCAAAAAAATCGACTTTTCTTACTTTGCCTAGCAACTTTTGGTAATTACTGATCAGTAATGAACTGAATACTTAACTGATTGATTACTTAACTGTCTGTACATTTTATGAAAGCATGTTTAGATGCTGCAGGGACATTTATCAACTGGAGTAACACCAACAATTATATAAACAGTTTTAAAGGTATTTCTGTTGTTCTCTCCCAGCAGTTCAACTCTGCTCCAGTTTACTTTAGATCTGGAATGAACACTTCTGTAGAATATATAATTGTTCTATTTTTAATTTGATATGGAAACAGTGTAACAGAGTTGATTGTGCTTGTAGTCATAACAATTGTAAAATTGTAATGAATTGATTAAAACGTTAAATGAAACTAGTTAAAATCATAACAGATGACAAAATAAGTGTTAATTGTGCAAAAATAAATTACCATACAATTTATTATAAAATATGTAAACCAAGCTTTAAAAAATTACTTTTATTCATACTATTTATTAATTACATCTGCACCAATAAACTGTCAGATCAAATTTGGACAAAGTTGAAATGTGCCCAAGTTCAAATGAGGGTCCATCCTTCGTCGTCATTCACAGCAGCTCCCTTTGCAGTCAACCACCACGTCCGCTGACCACCCAGAAAACAAACAGTTCAGACAACTCAAACAATTATTATCATAGCTGTAAGTCATACTGGGAAAAAACAAAAAGTAAGCTGTGTTCTTTGAAGTAAACAATTTGAAGAAAATTACAAAAACTGGTACTAAATTAAAATGTTGAGGGTGGAACAAAACAGAAGTTTAGTGTGTAATTAATTGTACATATCCCTATATTCTTCAAGTGATACAAGATGATACATATATATACTGTACAGTACTGTATATAAGCAAGCATATAATGTATACTTAAATAAACCCTTTGTACGTGTTACGATGGTTGGCTGTGCTGCATTTGGATGCACCAATCGGTCTGAGAAAGGGATCAGTATGTATGGTTTCCCAAGAGGCACTGACAGAAGAAAACAATGGTTGGCTCAAGTCAGCAGGAGAGACCTCACCATCACCAGAGATCTCAGTAACATAAAACTGTGTGCTGTAAGTTGAATTTGCACATAAGCATTTTCACATCAGTGCTCAAAATGTTCAACTGTTAAAGAAATGTGCAAATAAATAAACTAATATCACTCTACAGGCACATTTTGAGAGAGGACAGTTTACAAAGACAAAGTCAGGTCGTGTGAGACTGAGGGCTGATGCGATTCCAACCATGTTTGTTCATCGGCCAGAACTGAAGAGGAGGAAGGATCCTGCAATGAGAAGCACAGCAAAACTTCCACTGCATGTTGATCCACTGACCAGTGATCACACATATTGTTCAAAAGTTAACTTTGGTACGAACTGTGTTACATAATACATGTCACATTTTTTTATTGTTCATGCTAACAGTACCATTGTAATTTCAGAGACTGAGGAAGGAAGAAAAAGAAATACGAGTGAAATAAGTGAAGGTGAAGAAGATGAACATGTCGTCTCAGAGGACAGGGACATGCCAGGAACTGATGATGATGAGCCAGGGTCGCCACGGCCAGGAATATGTATCAACAGGGAATGCAACCAGAGAACAGAGATGAAGGACCTGAGGGAGCAAATAGAAAACCAAAAAAATTACATAAGCAGGATAGAAGGAGAACTTCACAGACAGAAGAGAATTAATGCAGTCCTGCGAAAAAAAATGTTAACAATGGAAAATAAATTCAGGCATATTTTTTACAAAAGTTCAGATGAAGGCAATTAACATGAAGAATAAGAGAGGGATTAGATGGAGCAAACAAACATTGAAAAAAGCCATACAACTCCATTTTTCTATGGGCTTAGCAGGCTACATTAGGCCTCTTCTGAAAAAATCTAATTTGGATCCCGACATTTTTTCTAATTACCGCCCAATTTCACACCTCCCTTTTCTGTCTAAAGTGCTGGAAAAAGCAGTTGCTGCTCAGCTGCAGGACCACCTACAACAACACTCTCTGTATGAGAAGTTCCAGTCTGGATTCAGAGCAGCTCACAGTACAGAGACTGCATTGCTGAGAGTTACCAATGATGTCCTCATGGCTGCTGACACTGGTTCTCCCTCCATCCTTGTCCTCCTTGACCTCACTGCAGCCTTCGACACTGTGGACCATAGTATCCTCCTCCACCGTCTTCATGTGGAGGTCGGTCTCTGTGACACTGTCCTGGACTGGTTCAAATCTTTCCTCTCCAATAGGCTGGAATGTGTTAGTCTTGGCAACGCCACGTCCCAGACAGTCTGTGTCTCCTGTGGTGTCCCTCAGGGGTCAGTTCTGGGGCCCCTGCTGTTTTCCCTTTACATGCTGCCTTTAGGTCAAATTATTAATCAGTTCAACATTTCTTTTCACTGTTATGCCGACGATACACAGCTTTACATCAGGACTGGAGCATCCTCATCTTCCACCTTGTCATCTCCATCTTCACTCACTGCCCTCTCTGCCTGCCTGGAGGCAATTAGGGCATGGATGAATCAGAACTTTCTTCAATTAAACTGCTCCAAGACTGAGGCCATACTGATTGGCACCCCTCACCAGGTACAAACATCTCCTATAACAACACTTTCCTTTTCTGGACAAGACATCCCCCTCTCCACCTCTGTTACTAATCTTGGAATAAAAATGGACTCCAATCTTACATTTGAAAATCACATTAAGCATCTGTTTAAAACTTGCTTCTTCCATCTTCGAAACATCTCCAGACTTCGCCCATCCCTAACTTTTTCCGATGCTGAGAAGCTCGTCCATGCTTTTGTCTCCTCCAGGCTCGACTACTGCAACTCCCTGTTTATTGGAATCCCTGGCAAAAACCTTCAGAAACTTCAATATATTCAAAACAGTGCAGCAAGGATCTTGTTGAGAGTTCGTAAATTTGAACATATTACGCCCATTCTCCATAACCTTCATTGGCTTCCTGTCGCCTACAGAATTCAGTACAAAACTGCTCTCATTACACATCAATGCTTACACGGAACTTCACCAGATTATCTGAAGGATATTCTTATTCCATACTCATCCACCCGTTCGCTGCGGTCACAGAACAGTAATCTCCTTCACATTCCGAGAACCAAATTAAGGACCATGGGAGACCGGGCTTTCAGTGTGGCTGCCCCCCGCCTGTGGAACTCTCTTCCTGACTGTCTGAGAGCCCCACAGTCTGTGGTTGACTTTAAGAGCGGCTTGAAGACCTTTCTTTTCAACCGAGCATACTCTACCTCCTCATGATTCTACTTTTGATCTTAGTTGATACTGTTATTGATTTTACTTGTTTTACTACTTGTTTTATTGACATTTAAAGGTTCAGTATGCAGTTTCTGTAGAACTGCAGCAGTTAGAAATATTTTCAACAGGCAAAGCATTCTGATCCCTCCCCCTCAGAGCCATATGTGGCTCTGCCCCCTTGTGGTCTGTTGAATTTCAAATTCAAGCTCTGTTTTTATTGGCTGATTCAAATTCAAGCTCTGTTTTTATTGGCTGGTTACAAACTCTGTTTTTATTGGCTGGAAAATGGCGGGTCACCTTTTCTTTTTAGAAATGCTTATTTACCACCTGGAGAAGCAAGGGGACAATATTTTTTTATTTTTTTTCAGAGATTACCTGGCTAACATCAGTCTGTCAGGAGGTAGTGACAGAGTGAAGAAATATGTTCATAAAAAAAGCTACATACTGCAGCTTTAATTCTGTTGCACTTTGAGATTTTCATTAATGAAAAGTGCGTTATAAATTGAATTCATTATTATTATTATTATTACAGGCTTCTTCAGGACATGAGTATTCCACTCCCTGATATCAGAACACAGCAAAGAAGACTGCAACATATTAAGCTAGAACCAGGTGTATTAGGAGAGGTGTTCGACATGCTCCAACTAAAAGTTAACAGTCTGACAGAGATGGAACGAGAATGTGTCCTGACTCTGGACGAAATGGCTATCACACCAAGTGTGGAGCTGCACTTGGGAACAGGGAAGCTTTTTGGAGATGTTACATTGCCTGGTCATAAAGGAGCTGCAACACATGCTTGTGTTTTTATGTTGGCAGGAAGCACAACAAGATGGAAGCAAGTGGTGGCTTACCATTTCACTGGCAATTCTACCAATGGGGCAAATTATAAGCCAATCATTCTTGAAATAATTGAAAGAGCAGCTTCCATAGGCCTTCTCGTGCTAAACATCACCACTGACATGGGCAGTGCTAACAGAGCGATGTGGCGGGCATTTGGAGTGGGCCACAACAAAACATCTGTCCAACACCCAGCAAGACCAGATAAAAGGCTTTACTTCATGCCAGATGTCCCACATCTGGTAAAGAATTTGAAGAGTGCCCTGGTTCGTGGACAGACTTTTATAATTCCACCAGACATTGTGCTAAAAGAGGGACTTCAACACAATGAAGTTTCACTGGGTCCGTTGAAAGATTTGGTTGATTTTCAGGAAGAAATGCCTTTGAAAATTGCACCAAATCTCTCACAAAAAACTCTTCAGCCAAGTCATTTTAAGAAAATGAAGGTGGAGCCTGCAATGCATGTTTTCAGCAAGTCAGCAAGTGCAGGTGTGAAATATCTGGTGGAGCAGGAGCAGCAGCGACGTCCCTCCAACCTGACAACAGCCTGGTTTCTGGAGCAGGTGAACCACTGGTTTGATCTGATGTCCTCTCGCCACCCCGTGTTGGGACTCAGCAGGCACAAGATGGAAGAGTACAACAAAGCCATTACATTCCTCCAAGACATGGTAGCACTCTTCTGTGGACTGAAAATAGGTCAAACAGGAAGCTGGAAACCAGTTCAAACAGGAATTGTGATGGCAACATCTACAATTTTATGTCTACAAAAAGACATGCTTGATCATGGACACGGGTTTGTGTTGACAAGCAGGTTTACTCAGGACTGTCTGGAAAACTTGTTCAGCTGCATAAGACAAAGGAATCCTGTCCCATCACCAGTGGAGTTTCATCAGGCACTGAAATCCATCACAGTTGGGCAGTTCCTTACAACGGTCAAATCTGGAAGCTATCAGGAGGACGATGGCAGTCTTCTGGCAGAGTTCCTGGACATTAAAGTGCGACTAAACCCAAAATTAACTTTTTTTAGCTGATAAACTCCCTAGAATGTGTTTAAAATGTTATCTAGCACTATGGCTGTGTTTATTTTCACATAATTGTGCATATCTGTGTAAATTGGCAATATTTGGCAATATTTGGTCTAAAACTGTGTTTACGGTAGTCCTTTGGGTTGAACAGAGGTTATTGCACCTTAATTTTCATATTGGTCAGGACTGTTCACTCTGATGTGTCTTGTACACTCTGATGTCACAAAGGTGGTTCAAGCAGAGCCAATCCCCTGCAGAGATGAGAAGTGCATACCTTATATGGAAGTGCTGCATTTCACTCCTGACAAGCGGTTTTATTTTTATTTTCATTTTCATTTTTTTAGGCCTTTGGTTTTGGATGGAATGGGTGGAATAGATAAATACATCTACATGTTTATTCTTTGTTATTGCTTGGTGTATGTTGTTGGCTAGAGGTTTAGTTTGTTTTAGGTTGTTGCAGGTGGAGGCGTGAACAAAAGCACAACCCCCAAGCTCCTCCCCTCCTTGTCTCTCGACACGCCCATTTTCAGGGAGAATTTGAAACTGCTTAGGGGGAGGAGTTACCGTCTCAACCTGTGTTCAGTTGCACTTTAAGAAGACATTTCACAGTCCTGGCCTAAGTGTGGAGCAGCTGATTGGAAACACAGGTCCTTCTGATCTTACCAACAGTGAAACCTGTATTCTGTACTGTCTTACAGGATACATAGTACATAAAGTCATCAAACATTCCAACATCTGTGATGGATGCTCAAATTCAATTAAGCAAAATGATGAGACTCTGGAAGGAGAGCATGGTACCTTATTGACACTGAAGGAATTCAAACCAGGAGTCCTGTGTCGGCCATCACATGAAGCTTCAGTCTGGTCCAGAAAGTTGAAAGGCTTTTCAGAACAAGGACCAGTCAATCCTTCATGGAGCTCCCCAACGCCATGGATACTCTATGAAGAGAAGCAAGTCTATTAGAAAGCATTCTTCCTTCATGTCATGATGTGCAAAGAAAAATAACCAGCAGGTTCATCAGGCTAAGACTCAGAATAGCAGCAAAACATATCTTGAATGAAAGAAAAAGAATTCTGTGCAATGCTGGGCATCTTGGAAGTAAAAGCCAGACAAAAAACAAGAAGAAAAAACAAACAGCATCTTGTGCCACAACAAGCAAGCCCCCACCAAACACCTTGATTGTTGCCATGGAGGAGTTTGGGCTATCATTTGAAAACGCCACACCGCCCAGTGCAGCTTCAACACCTGTACATATGGATGGTATGCTTAGAGGGATTTTTATGTCTCTTACATTTATTTAATTTCACTGATTATGCATAAGTTTATTCATACAAAAGTGTTGTCATCCTCTGTGAATTTATGAAAAAGTTGTTGCAAGGCTTGCATTTTAATATTTGAAAAACTAATTTCTAAACACTTTAATTAGATTTTTATTTTGACAGCCTCCCCATCACCCAGTCAACTCCAACACTTCACCATTTACTTACCAGCTCCATCACTCCATCAATGAGGACTGACCAGTTCAGGAAATCTGAAAAAATGAAGATGGACATGAATAGTTAAAAAAAAAAAATTGTTACAGTTCTACAGTTTACTGATGCTGATATATTCTTAGTACTGTAATACTTCTTATTTCTTGTTCTGTCTTGAAAGAGAGTCTCATCTGAACTTGGTATGCAAGTCTTTTATAAGATTTTATTTTTATTATATATATACTGTATATATTTTTAATTATATATCTATTTTTCTTTTTTATTCTTTCTGTATGTGTTGTGTGTGTTATGTTTTTTTTTGTGGACCATGAGTCTGTTGAATAAAGTTGATGTTGACCCATGATTACCATATGCTAAACTAATAATATAAAACAAATTTAAATTAACAGTCCTGCAGTAAAAACCAATTTGTGAAGGTTATGGTGTTAAATTAATTTTATTGAAACATCTTGATTAAAAATTATTGTTTTGGGAAGACAGAAAAAGAGTACCTTTGTGATGCTTTGTTTGAATGCAGTTCACTGAAGTCATTCTCCTGTGGTTCACCTGGGAAAACATAAAACAATTTACTCATCTTCACGATCACATTTTTCTTTAATGATAATGTCACAATTTATGCTGCAGTCTTTGACAAAGGATCTAAAACTTTAAATTAACCACATCAATCTCTCAGGGAAAAAAGGCTCTATTTTCTAGTTGAGAGTCCAGTAACTGGAATTACCATAAAAATAATAAATAAATAAAAACTTTCAAAATTTAAGCAGTAATGAATATTTTAAAACGCTGAATTAGACAGAAATAGATCAGTTTACACCAGTCATGATTGCAGAGCTAGCTGCTAAACACTACTAGCTAACTAACATGTTTAATGAAGAACAACTGGCGACATGAAGTATTAATGTTGATAAAATGGTACAGAACAGTCAGCTAACGCTTCACAAGGGCAAAAGAAAATTGTATTTTCATCAACTTACCGGAGAAAACACGTCTGAAACATCAACAATGAACTACGTTCGATGCTAGCAGCGCTGCTGTTTGAAACACTTCCGGAACAAATCGCCCCCTCCATGACCCACGTGACTTACGCATTCCATTCTTACAATGGGAGTCTATGGAAGTGTCGCAACTCTCTCTATATATGGCTCTGATTGTGGCTTAACAAAAATGTCTGTTCCCTTAAGATTGTAACAGCTTTTTCTTTTTAAAAAATGCTTTTGAATGTTATGAGGTAGTTTGTAGTTTTGAGCTTTATGCATTAATAAGTAAATATTATATTCTACTAGATCGTAAAACTTCAATAGTTTCATTTTATAGAATAGATTGTTTGTTGGATGATAATAATGCATTCTTGTTATAATTCTTATAGCTCTTTTTTGAAGGATGAAAATAGGCTTTGTTAAGGTTTTGCACGCTGTTCCCCAGACATCAACACAATAAATTAAATGTGGTACTATAATTGTGTTGTATAACAAATACAAGGCATTATCATTCAATAAATCCTTTACTTTATATAATACTGCTGTGGATTTGGATAATTTAGTTTTAACAGAATTTACGTGTTGTTTCCATGATAATTTATCGTCAATGATTACACCTAGAAACTTCATTTCACTGACTCTACTTATTTCAACACCTTTAATTTTGAAAGGAAAAACTGTAGTTGTCTTTTTTTGCTAAAAATCATATAATTGGTTTTATCAATATTCAACGATAACTTATTTAAATTAAACCAAGTTTGTATGTTAACAAACTCATTATTCATCAAGTCAATCAAATGTTTCAAATCATCATCAGAACAAAAAAAGGTAGTATCGTCAGCAAAAAGAACACATCTAAAGATACCTGACACATTCATCAAATCATTAACATATAAAAGAAACTATTTCGGTCCAAGCACAGAACCCTGCGGCACGCCACATGAAATACCACAGAGGCCAGATCTTACATTGTTCATATGTATAAACTGTTTTCTGTTATGCAAATAACTACGTATCCAATGCAGAGCTGTTCCTCTAATACCATATTTGCCCAGTTTTTCGAGTAGAATTGAATGGTCGATAGTGTCAAATGCCTTTTTTAGATCAACAAACACACTTGGCAGTGACGTGCGGTCAGGGGATACAAGTGAGGCCGTGCCTCCCCTGTCATCATGGAAAAAAAGAAAAAATGTAAATTGAAAAAAAAAAAATGTAATTATTGTATTTATCCTTTGATTTGTATTATAAACTTATTTTACTTAAAACTAAACCAGTTTTAAGTTATTTTTTATTCAAAATCACCAATTGTTCTTATTTTTCTTTAAATACTGAGAAGAGACGTTCGTGAGGCACCTGCTACTGCGCTTCAACAGCCGATTGCGCAATCACTTGGCTGGCTGTGCAGTTCCTGCACATTTTATGTCGCTATTAAAATGTCCAAATACTTTTACTATATAAACTAAATTTCTATAGTTTAGCTGGTGATAATAAGTATAGTGTTTTTGTCAAAAACTGTAGTAACGTGTTTTTTTTGCTGAGCGATCATAAACGGCTGTGAAAAAGTGCAGTTCGAGGCTAGCCTCGCTGCTCCTGTATGAGAGCAGAAGGAGGAGGAGGAGGGGCTAGCCCACTCTGGGTTTCTGCTTGGCTGCACCTGCTCCGCTGCAGGAGGAAGTGTGTGACAGATTGGATCCTGAGTGATAGTGATTATTAGCTATAATTTTGCAATGGAGGAGTACATTTGTAAACTAAAACAATTTTCTAAATTGGATTATCGAGGCAGAGAGACTTTTAAAACTGAAAGCCAAGAAGGAAGACTTCTACAAAAAAGTCATCGACGCCTTTGTTCAGAAGGAGTGGCGCATGGACTTCATTTATAAGTAAAAGTAAGACTAAAATTTTTTTTTCTCCAAATTAAATGTGCTTTTTTGTGTGCTACAGTTTGTATTAAGTCAGAGGTCAGAGAATCTTTATTGTCATTGGCACAACATGTGGTACATATGATGAAACGAGATAATACACAGGGTCCCAGTTATATCCAACAATAAAATGTAAAAGAAGAACAGTAATAACATCTAAGATATGAACTAAGAAAAACATCAACTAACAAAACACTAAGCACTAATATCATAGAAAAAACACTCCAAACAGCAGCATGAACATGAGTCTGTATGAGCAGATGGGCACGAATGAACACAGCAACATGAAACAGATCAGCAGCAACATGAAACAGATCAGCAGCAACATGAAACAGATCAGCAGCAACATGAAACAGATCAGCAGCAACATGAAACAGATCAGCAGCAACATGAAACAGATCAGCAGCAACATGAAACAGATCAGCAGCAACATGAAACAGATCAGCAGCAACATGAAACAGATCAGCAGCAACATGAAACAGATCAGCAGCAACATGAAACAGATCAGCAGCAACATGAAACAGATCAGCAGCAACATGAAACAGATCAGCAGCAACATGAAACAGATCAGCAGCAACATGAAACAGATCAGCAGCAACATGAAACAGATCAGCAGCAACATGAAACAGATCAGCAGCAACATGAAACAGATCAGCAGCAACATGAAACAGATCAGCAGCAACATGAAACAGATCAGCAGCAACATGAAACAGATCAGCAGCAACATGAAACAGATCAGCAGCAACATGAAACAGATCAGCAGCAACATGAAACAGATCAGCAGCAACATGAAACAGATCAGCAGCAACATGAAACAGATCAGCAGCAACATGAAACAGATCAGCAGCAACATGAAACAGATCAGCAGCAACATGAAACAGATCAGCAGCAACATGAAACAGATCAGCAGCAACATGAAACAGATCAGCAGCAACATGAAACAGATCAGCAGCAACATGAAACAGATCAGCAGCAACATGAAACAGATCAGCAGCAACATGAAACAGATCAGCAGCAACATGAAACAGATCAGCAGCAACATGAAACAGATCAGCAGCAACATGAAACAGATCAGCAGCAACATGAAACAGATCAGCAGCAACATGAAACAGATCAGCAGCAACATGAAACAGATCAGCAGCAACATGAAACAGATCAGCAGCAACATGAAACAGATCAGCAGCAACATGAAACAGATCAGCAGCAACATGAAACAGATCAGCAGCAACATGTGATATTTCACAGTGATTATTCTGGTTATTTATTCATGAGTCTAACAGCCTC